>JAPYYV010002939.1:0-24647 GCA_030522625.1 Copidosoma aretas
CTAACAAACTATGGTTAATGCCGAAAACAGCCTATAATTCAACTAATTTATTCAGTTGAATTGACTGCAGTCTACTGCCGTCATCACTGCTAAAAAAAAGTGGTAGAAACTGCCAGAGTGGTATCACCAGTTTGACTATAATGGCTTTACTAAAGTTTGTACAGTTGCATTAGCCATACCTCATAGCAGACGCTACGATAATATTTTTTCAGTGTACTTTACAAATTTTTACTGTAATGATAAACAGACGGTATCTTAATATTTAATATACCGAAGTTGAGTTGCACCTGGATCACGGTAGTTACGGCACGCGAGGCAGCAGAAAAGTTGCGACAGTGATTTAGGAAGCCAAAAAAATTATTAAAATGTATGCTTCCCGCGAATTTTCACTCAATCAATACGAATTTGGGCTCATTTTGTTCGTAAGATTATAGGCTACAAGGATCCGATTCTCTTCGAGGTGTCATCATTCATTATATATATATGGAATCAAGGTATATATATAACAAATTATAAGTATTCGCATTATTTATTGAAATAAAACAATGGAAAATGTATAAAAACGACCAAACACATGATTTTTATTCTTTCTATCGATGAAAACATCCTGAATAATCACTTAAGCGGGCTACATATGCGTATGTATGTAATAATGGACACACCCATATATATATATTTATATATAGGAGCATTCCACTTCAAGTAAAACGATTGACAAAAAATTTTGTTTGAAGCCTCTAGAATTTAGTAGTACTATGAAAGAATACAAAGATACAATACCTATATTTTCTATCCGCCATATATAATCCGCCATTTTGAATTTAGCAAATGTAACTCCAGACTCGTTATCAGCGACCCCAAAAACCCCCGTAAACCAAATTTGGTAAAAATCGGTTATTTTTTGAAAATTTTGTCCGCCATCTTGTATACGCCATTTTTAATTTGGCAAATCTAACTCTAGATACGTAATCAAGGACCCCTAAAACCCCCGTACAATAAATTTGGTACAAATCGGTTGATTTTTAAAAATTTTGTCCATCATCCTGGATGCGCCATTTTAAATTTGGCAGATCTAACTCCAGATTCATAATCAACGACCTTAAAAACTCCCGTACAATAAATTTGGTACAAATCGGTTGATTTTTGACAATTTTGTCCGCCATCTTGTATCCGCTATTTTGAATTTGATAAATCTAACTCTATATTCATGATCAGCGACCCCAAAAACCCGTGTAGAATAAATTTAGTACAAATCAGTTGATTTTTGAAAATTTTGTCGGCCATCTTGGATCCGCCATTTTGAATTTAGCAAATCTAACTTCAGATTCGTAATCAGCGACCCCAAAAACACCTGTACGCCAAATTTGGTACAAATTAGTTGACTTTAACAAAGTTTTTATGTATACACAGTAATGTGACTATCGAAATTCGCTATATATATACATAAAAAACATATATATACAAAGTCGTCACAGGACTGTGGGAAACGGATTCTTGTAAGTTATGGTCTTAGAAGTAAAATAAGCCCAAAAACGTTTATTTTGGTTAAAAATTCGTGGAACGCACGAATTTAGTGCTATTTTCGTACTTTTCAGACCACTGTGCGACGCCAAGTATAAGAGCAAAACGATTTGTCCACTCGGTTATCGTCAGTCATATTATCTCTGTATCAGTTGTCGTATTCGAGCTACAAAAAGTGGGCGGGGCTTAGGTTAAACTGAATATAGGGGAGCTTTCCCACTCCAGCCGGTCAGAGAGAGAAGGAGAGTAAAGTCACACTGCGCATACGACAAAAGTCTTGGGTGTTCGCATCACTGCTTCGAAGATGTCAGGAATCAGCTTGAATGATGAACTTGACTCTAGCACCGATATTTTGCAGTACCTGCCGGGCGTGTTGATACATTTTTGCCAGCATAGAGTGACACATAATGCCGATATAATCGATATGTATTTACACGTAAGAGTACGGCCTGAAGATTGGGGAGCTCAACGGTTGCTGTGGCGTAGGGCGCATAAGAATTGTTATCCCGAAACTTACGAAATGACTTGTGTATTTTTAAGAGCCTTTTCATCGCCGTGTATCGTGCATTATATCAAAGATACGAACGGGCCCACGTTTACAGAGACAAAACTCGACGCAGCACAAGGTGTGGTAAAAAATTAGTACGTAGATGGTTTTCTCGTGAATAAACCTACGGTAGAAGAGGAAAAAAATCTTATTCGCGACCTAATCGAAATAAATTCTCACGTTAATTTTTCTATTCACAGTTGGTCAAGCTACCCGTGCGCGTTACAAGACATGCTCGCGAAAACGCAACCGCTGAGCAGCAAAAAATTACAACTTTGCGACTGAAAGGGAGAAAGAACGCTAGGTCTGCATTGAGATTTACATGACGATTTGATTGGGTTCAACGTGGGACTTGGAAACATTTCTGAAGACCTTAAAACAGGCAAACGGAAACTGAGAAAGCGCCAATTTCTGAGTATCATGACATCTGCGTATGAACCCCTCAGTTTGCTTAGTCCTTTCACGCTTGCAACGAAAATGATTATGCAAGATATCAGAAGAAGTACAATTGGGTAGGACGAAGCTTTGCGCGATGAATAACATTTCAAATGGGTGATGCGGCTATTTAACTGACGCAATCTAAGTACTCTCCGAATCCCACGTTGCTTGAGACCAAAAAATCAGGATTTCGAACACGCGCAACTCTACCTTTTCTGCAACACGAGTCTTAGAGCAGACACTGTTGCCGTGTATCTTTGCGTAAGCTATCCTAACGCCTCAGCACACGTTCTACTCATAATGGCAAAAACGAGAAGCGCACCAGATGCCTTGTTGTCATTTTCGTGATTAGAGCTCCAAGCAGCGCTGTTGGATGCGTGCCTCAGGAATTCCGTTACCAATGAATTAGACATAGAAAGGGAAGGCTAGCACCTATGGTGCGATTAGATCACTTTTTCACGATGGACTGCAGCCGAGCCGCATTCGCGTCAAATTTTCGTAGCACATAGACTTAGAGAGATACACGAAAATACTGTTTCATAGACCTGGAGATGGGTATCGTTGAAATTGAACCCGGCCGATTTGACGACGCGTGGTTAATGCATGGACAAAGCTGGGTGACACACGTGGCTTAACAGCCGAGAATTTAAAAAAAGCGACGAAAGTGAGTGGCCAATGTAAAAATCCCTCTCCATCAAGACGAAGTTAAATATAAACGCGATAAATCTATGAAAAAGCTCGTGTGCACTACTATGGTCAGGGTCGAGCAAAAGCCTTTCGTTGTTCGAATGTTTGCAAAAAACAAAGAGCGCAAACACGGGCCCCGCAAATGGCACTCTTGCCCGAAGGAAGGCTAGCGTTTAGAGAAAAACCTTTTACGCACTGTGGCACGGCGTTAACTACTTTGGGCCTTTACATTTTAACGTTAAGAGAAGCAAAGAGAAGCGATGGGGCGTTCTTTCCTCGTGCCTGACCACTTATGCAGTTCCTCTGGAACTTTAGACTAGTAGAATTAGACGTCCAGAGGTCCATTTCCTCCGGAAATTCCAAACTTTTTTTTTATTTCTTTGATTGCTTTAAGATAGTGTACTACAATATATATATATATATATATATATATATATATATATATATTAATATACACACGATTTGTCACAAAATAGCACAGCTGCTTCGTACGTTATTAACAAATTAATGGCGAAGATCCTAATTTTTTTTAGTGTTAATGAAGTATAAGGAAAGCCTTAAGTTGTACACGAAAATATTTAAAGTGAAAAATACTATTAAAATTTACAATTAAAAAAAAAAGTTTTTCTACGACCAATAGGTTGGTTGCAAATAGCGACAAACCACGAAAATCTGCAATCTCGTTCTTATCAAATAATTGTTGTTGCAATTGGCTGAAGGTGCTGAAAATACACTATAATGTAGTGTAAGTTATGAAAAAGTAGTGTACTAAAAATAAAACCGACCGTCTAGATTGATTTTGAACAATTGAATTTACAACATAAAAAAATAGAAAATTTTAATTTGTTGTAAAAAATTTTTGGGGATTCAGATTTTGCATCCTTGATTTTACATACTTTGGTAATCAAATATTTCAATATACAATAATAAAAATTACAAGTTTATAATATTTAGCTGCTGTTTTGCAATGAAAATGGTTTCTGGCTTAGTTAATAATTACGTTACTTATTCATTTTTCACAATTAAGTAATTCTTTCAATGGCGATGTAATGCTACGATTTTTCTGCGAATCTGATAAACAAAAGTTTTCTATTTTTTTAAGTTGCCAATTTAATACTTCCACATAACTTGACCTATATTCTAGTGTATTTTCAGCATCCTTAGCCAATTGCAACAACAGTTATTTGATTAGAACGGATTTGTAGATTTTTGTGATTTATTGCTATTTGCGCTATTGATGGAGGAAAACGAATTTTTTTTCTTTAATTATCGACAATTAAGTATGCTTTAACTTTTACTCAAGAGATTTTCGTGAACGGCTTATAGTTTTCCTTACATTTTATTAAAACTGAAAAAATTAGGATTTTCGCCATTAATTTGGTAATAACGCACAAAGCGGCTGTAAGATTTTGTGACAAATCAGATATATATTGTAATAAAATATTTTAAAGCGATTAAAGAAATAAAAAAAGAGTTGGGAATTTTCGGGAGGATTTTTGTTAACTCTACTAGTCTACTTGCTCCAAACTTGAATACAAGTTCAGCTATAATGGCGATTCAACGCCTATATGCTCGTCGCGGTGCGCCAAAGCTACTATGGACCGCGAATAGAACAAATTTCCGCAGGGCGTGCTCAGAGCTAGTGGAAAAAGTGAGCAAATTTGACAAATCGAAGTAAAATCGGTTTGCCTTATAAAACAGAATGCTCTGGGACTTTAAACGTCCAGATGCTTCTCACGTGGGCGGCGCATAGAAGAGATTAATCAAGTCCGTTAAAATTGCGCTTACTGACACGCTGAACGAAGAAGTTATCACTGAAGAGATGTTGTACACAACACTCACCGAAATCAAACATTGTATCAATTCGAGACCGTTAACACACATCTCTGAGGATCCATGCGACGAAGAAGCGTGGACGCCGAATCACTTCTTGATTGGTAGCTCGTCCGGAAACTTTAAGTTGGGATCATACGAATTGTAGATCATGGGCGTCAAACAACAATGGCAGATGACTCAGGTGCTGGCAGATCTGTTCTGGAAAATATGGCTTAGGAAACATGTATTTACGTTACCAGCGCGTAAGAAGTGGCAATCAAAACTAGATTTAATTAAACAAAATAACATAGTTTTGATAGTAGATTTACAGTCGTCTCGGAATACATGGAAAAAAAAGCTGTAATAGTGTCTTTAGATCCAGATGGAGTTGTGTGAACAGTAAAAGTTTGTACGTGAGTTGTACAAATCGTTTTATATACGAACTGTACACAAAATTGTTCGATGACTAAGCAAAAAGTAAGTACATGATTTACATTCTGTACGAGGTAGAGAGTTTGTAACGGGCAAGAATAAAAACGATTAACAGAGAAAGAAAAGTTGGCCTGTGGCTCGGAGAAGGGAGAGAAAAATGGACGTGGTACCTTGGTCGAGTGGTAGTATCGTCAGTACAAGTCTGTAAGGTAAATGACCCAATTATGAAACAGGTTCTGAGCTACCTAGAGCTTGGTGAATTTTTTGAAAGGGTCTAGGGATCCCGCATAATAATAATTTATGGTTTTTCTTATAGTTGAGAATGTGCAGTGTCAGAATAAATTTTTGTTTCATCACGTAATATTTAGACAAATAAATGAAAAAGTAAAAACATTAAAGTAGTACGTATGTCCGTATCTATGAAACGCTAGCTCAGTGCGTGTGCGCATTGTTTCATGTAGTATGTCCTGGTTTATAAAACACGAAATAACTAGATAAATAGACGCTTGCAGTTTATATGTTACGTCAGATCCGTTGAATTCATAATTACAAATGTTTAATTTGGTTTGAGAATATACAAAAATAATCTTTATACTGTACAATTTAATATAAAAACTGAAGAATTTATGATTCAGATCAATATGCATGTTTCTATATCTATATCTAATACTTTCGAGTAGTTCAACCTCTATCTCTTTCCTCCGCCCGATGTGCATTGCTTTTCCGTAAGACAGCATTTTGAGGTTGGATTGTCACAACTTGCATTCTTTGTTTTCATGGGATATTTATGCATATTTTAATGTGCAACAGACGAAGATACATTAAAAATTGGGTGAAATTACATTATTTTATGCTTGCATTTGTCACCTATATTTGTTACAAATTGGGCGTCTCACAAATAGAGACATAGTATTCCTAGTGGATGAGACACCGCATTTATGTTTCATATACACGGACATCTCTATAGCGAGTGTACGCTTGTTTAATCACGCTTATTTTAAATGAACAATATATATTTATTAAAAAAATTATGAATTAATCGCATTGAGCAAGGTTTTAACTCAACGTGTGGCTCTTTTATGTATTGTAGAATACTTTTTCCTTAATATAATCTATAAAACACGCCGCAGCACATCCACCTTGTAACATAACCGATCGCTCGAGATTTTCAAATCCATCAGCATCTCACCTGTAACTTTATATTTTCTTTTTAAGTTACAATGTATTTAATTTTATTAAATAGTCAATCTACCTCCAGTAATACATGAGTTATTTAAAAAAATTATCTTCAGTAACGCTAATATCATATTGTTTAAGAAAAAAAAATTTTGTTTAAAAGTGTTTCATAGACACAGCCATTGTTTGATAATTGGGTCTTTTACCTTATGCGAGACTTGGGGGATACGTGGGGAAAAGGAGACTGTGCCCTTTTTCGAAATATCTGTATTCAGGCTTGGATGCGAGCTGCCATAAGGCAACCTGAGTCGTCGAAATGGGCATCGTTGCGGCCAGAGCTTAAAGTCTCTGTTTTCTTAACGTGAAGGCGGGGTGCGAAGGTCTCCAGTGCGGTGATCAGTGTGTCTGCATGTAAGCATGTCTACGTGGGTTCAACTATAAAGGATGATGGCTAGTTCCCAAAAAATTTTTCAAGAAGCACGCTAGAACAGAAGTATACATGTATATGTAAGTGCATGCAGACGCTAAGCTTAGCTCGAGCGGATAAGCTGAGTGGGCACGAGCGAGGCTGAGAGCAAATGGGAAGGGTGGCTGGACGATAGAAAGCGAGACGAGCGGGATTGTCGTTCGGTCATTCAAAGCAATAGGTAAGCTACCACTCTTCTTTCTAAACAAATTTATAAGTTTAGTCTAATGAAAATTCATCTTTTTAATTACTTGTTGTCTTGCTCATTTCACCTGTACGTGTGTCCTGTATTTTTTAATATGTCAAGCCTTATTACTATCTCTAGTAGTACATCAATGGTTATGGAAATACTCTAGCAATTTGACAACTATGGATTCGCAAGCTCCGAAAGGTTTTATCATAGTATCTAAATTTTTTTGAAAATTTTACAATTTTGAATAGAAAAAACCCTTTTCTTCATAATTTTATCTAAAAGTTTTCATAGGTTAGGGGACGGTTTGCCAGTAATATCTATAATTTTTCTGTGTTCTTAACTACGTAAGCTTCAAGTTTCTAATAATGTTATCCTGACCTCATTTGTTTGGGAGATCTACGATTAAGTCCACTGTGCACCGTATAGGAATCACCATATTATTAACATACTTTTTTGTATTTTCTCCATAACCAAATACTTGTGCAAAACAAGATAAATGGACGAATAGAAATGTCAGTTTAATCAATGCTTGTAATGGAATCAAGTACTTTCTCTATAGATGCTGCTGATCCTAACCGAAGCATACGTGGCTATACAAATTAAAATTGGCAAACGATATGATCTTTTAAAAACTATAAGGTAAGTCAGCATGGTCAAACTATCTGCCTTGTTTTCAATTGAAATATCAAGACATAACTAACATTATAGTTATAATTTGAGTCTTATTTTTTAATTTTGGATTTTAAACGGTATTAGCTATTATACTACCGATATTTCACAGCACTACTGTCGTTATGATGCTAATACTTATGTATTGTGAAAAATATACCTCTTATTATAAAAAATTATCACTCTGGTATTTTTTCAAAATAATGAAATATGTCTAGCATAAAAGTGATTTTTTTCCTGAAATAAGCTAAGTTATTTATATGAGCAATTGTCGAAAGTCTAAGTATTTTTGAATGTACGACTGGGGAAATACGTTGGTTTTATTATTAAAAATTAATTAGATATCAAGGCAAATAGTATTCAAAATAATTGTAATACAGCAATTGTGGATTCGCCAGAGGAATAACCCTGATTGGGGAATACTCTATTATTTGTATGCTTCTGTATCCCTGTGTTTCAGGTTTTGTTTTTTATTTTAATTACACTTATTTTTAAATTCTTTATAATTGCAACCCTTTACTTATATATGAGTTTTTGTAGCTATGTTTATCAAACCGATTTATTTATGATTCTGTTATTGCCCATATTTGTGTCTGTATCAATGACAATCAATTCGACGTAGAATCTATTTATTGTGGTAAAATTAATTTTAAATGTCAATTAGGATGTTGCATCCTAAAATGTTTGCTCTACTTTCTCTATCAGATGGATTATTAAAAACTGTTAGATACGTATTTATTCTATTTCTATTACCAAAAATTGATTACCATTCAACCCTCACTCTGAAACTTTGAGGTTCTCTAATCTCGTCAATTTTTGTTTGTATGGAAAGAGAAAGAATACGTATCAAATATTTTTTGATAATATACCTGTCGATGCGAATATATTTTTAATGCAGTGTGCTAATTTTGCCGTGCAATTTTTTTGATAGAATGGAAAAATCGACTTTCTGTCAAAATGAAAAAATTTGTGCAAGTCCTTCGAGTAAATATGTTAAGAAATAAGACAATTTTTTACTAAATGATAAGAATTTCACTTAATTTAATTTTAGAACATGTCAAATCTTTGATTAATATTATGAAAATTGTACAGCGAGAAATTATGAATAGTTGCATTAAGTAATAAATGTAGAACAACTTTATAGTTATAGAATAATTTATTTATAACAGTAGTGTGCAATCCTGAGTAGAAATAATTGAATCTAGTTGTGGCAAATTTCTCCAAAAAAACGAGGGAGTACAATATACCTAATATTACAGTTCGGCTATCCAACACAAAATCACAATTTATTTGATATAATACAATATGAAAAATATTTTTGGTACAGTATTAGCGTATATTTCAACCACTATGTTTCAGAAGCATGGTAAAGCAGATGAACATTCCTCAATAAATATGTAAAAATTAATAGTTATCCCGAATACAAACGAAAAATCATATGCATAAAAATTACACATACATAGTTAAAAACAAGAATGTAATTTCAAAGGGTCATTCTATGATCATGCCTTATTATAAATCTAAGTCAACTAAATAAAAATTCCATAATTTTTTTTTTTTTTTTTTTTTGTTAGTTGAAAGAAGAAAATCTGCTAAGGATGCCTCTGTATATACGAAGCTACCGAGTATTATATTTACCCCTATGATGCAATTGCATTACGATGGTTGGATACTATCAGGTGCCAACTGACATAAACGATCCTCTCCGAGAGATCCAGCAATATAGGCTACCACTCTTTGACACAGGAGTTGACACAGAATAAAAAAATTAAAAGCAGATAAATAGTGAAAATATGAGAAATTAGCGGTAAAGTTTAATAACCGAGCTAGAGGTAAAGGAGGAATCTGGTCGGTAGTCTACGTAGCAAGGTAAAGAAGTCATACAGTACTAAATTTGGCAAACCATCAAGAAAAAGCGCTTCGAATAAATGAGCGAATAACTTTCTTAAACTCTATTTTTCTGTTCTTAATTTTGAAAAAATGATTAAGATTTCGATTATTATTCATTAAATATTTTAAAATAATATCTTGGATTGAATCATAAGTTTTTTATTTAATCGAAATCACATGATTTTTTATTATTTTGCTACAATATAAAATACACCATCAATGGATTAAAAATTTTAAAGCTTATTCTGGGTACTCTGCCCTTTTTGACTTGGGAGAGATAATGATAGGGGTGATAAGGAAACGTAGCTCTGCATTTACTGCAGAAGTCCTTGTGTTTAGAAAAGAACTTTGGAATAACCCATCCGGGGTCGACCCAGTATAGAGCTGATAAGGGTAAATCACTTATCCAAAACAGATAATACCAAATTGTACTACGAGGAAGTGATTTGTAAGTCGTAAGAGCGTTTTTCATTCAGTCAATCGAGCTAGTACCGAGCGCTTATTTTTTTACTCAAAACCTAATGTCTCGAGAACGGAAGCAGATGGAAAAATAAACTTTCTTCTATTTTCTTTGTTATTAAATATCAAATCGAGAAAAAATACTTACGAGGCCAAAAAATCAAAACCTAACCTTAAAATTAGCGTCCAACCCTGATTTTTTTGTTTTTTGTAACGCAATAAGATATAACAATAGAACTTTTATTATTTTTATTACTTTCTAATTTCTCACAGGAATCAGAAAAAAATGAAAAATGGATCATTAATCGAAACCCAGCCTAAAAATTTTCATTGATTGTGAATTTTATAAATATGTTCCAAACGCAAATGGGTAGTGAAGTACTTTTGTTCAAATGTCTGTGTTGTTAAATATATAATTAGAAAAATCTACTAAAGAAGCTAGAAAATTATAAACTAACCTGAAGATAATTTCTTTCATTCGCCTTTTTTATTTATTAGAGAACTAAAAATAAATTTCATAAAACGCCCAAAAATAAAAACCTAACCTGCACATTCTTATTCAATTTTAATTTTTTTCAGGATCTCTTGCACCTCACCAGGTAGAAAAATCATTTCTTTTTTTTTAAGCTATTTATTGTAGTAAAAAAATAGTAAGGAGGTCCAATAGTCAAAACCTTACCTAAAATAAGCAATAGTTTTTTTTCAGAACTTTCTCATTTGCAACATAATTAAGAAAAAGTTTCATTAAATGCCTTAAAATTATACTCTAAACTACAAATTTTTATTTAATTTTAATTTTATGAACATCTCTTGCAGGCACTCTGATAGAGAAATAAAAAAAATGGTTTATCCCATATTTTCTTAGTTATTTATTGTGCAATTAGCAAAAAATACTAAGGATGCCGAAAATCTAAGACTAACCAAAAACTATAAAGTTTTTAGTTCAACCCCAATTTTTTGATATCTTTCCAATGTAAACAGGAAAAAAGCTAAGTTTTAGTTCCATTTCTAATTTACTACATAATTAGACATAAATTTTAGTACAGCCTTACAATAAAAACCGAACCTAAAAATATTCATTACATTTCTATTTTTATTGTTATCTTATGATTGCAACCTGATAAGAAAACAATTTCATCAGTATTATTTTGGTCAATTTATATAGAATCACGGAAAAATACTGAAGGGGCGAAAAATCAAAATACAACCAAAAAATGTATGACAAACCCTAAACTTATTGATATCTTGCTTACGCAAACTAATAGAAAAATAATTTTTTTGGTTTTTCCTATTTACTATAAAATTTAGTAAAGATTTAAAAATAGCCTCAAAAATGGAAGACTGACTGAATTTTCTTTAAATGTCAATTTTGGAAATATCTTGCTTACACACACAAATAGTAATAAACAATTTTTGAATTTCGTGTTCAACTTTATAAGCAGTAAAAAATGGATATAAAAGAGTTATAATAAATTGAAGAAAAGCACGCATATCCGGAACTTGACTAAAGAAATTTATCACACTTTAATTTTTTATTACATCGCAAGAGCAAACAATAATGAGTCTATGTTTTCTTTATATTTTTATAAATTTAAAATGTATCAAAGAATTTAAAAATAGTTTCAAAAAGGTCAAGAAATTAATACATAACTTTTAAACTTTCATATAATTTTTTTGTTTAATATCGTTCCTGAAGTTTTGTAACAAAATTTGTAATATTGTTCTAGTTTTTGTTCCGTAAGTGTAAAAAAAAGTATACAAAAAATTTATAGTCAAGGTTCTTGAATTTTCTCCACTTCTATATCTATTTTTGACTCTGTATCAAGTTGAGCAAAAAATTTGAACATTGTTTCTTCCTATTCGTGTGCGCATGCAAGATATTTCCAAAATTGACATTGAATAAAAATTCAGTCATTTTTCCATTTTTAAGGCTGTATCAAAACTTCTAATAAATGGAGTAGTAAATCGGAAAAGACAAGAAAATTATTTTAGTATGTGTTTGCGTTAGCAAGATATCAGAAAGTTTGGGGTTTGACATACATTTTTTGGTGGTATTTTGATTTTTTGCTCTCTTTAGTATTTTTCCGTGATTCTATATAAATTGACCAAAATAATTATGAAGAAATTATTTTTTTATTAGGTTGCAATTATAAGATAACAATAAAACTAGACATGTAATGAACATATTTAGGTTAGGTTTTTATTTTTAGGCTGTATTAAAATTTCTTTCTCATATAGTAAATGAAAAATGGAATTAAAAACTTACCTTTTTTCCTGTTTGCGTTGGCAAGATACCGAAAAAAATTGGGATTGAATTAAAAACTGTTTATTTATCGATAAGGCTTAGATTTATCGGCATCCTTAGTATTTTTTCCTAATTACATATTGATTAACTAAGAAAATATAAAAATTTTTTTTTTTGTTTTTCTATCTGAGTGCGTGCAGGAGATATTCATAAAATTTAAATTAAATAAAAATTTTTTAGTTAGGTTATAACTTTAAGGCGTATTATTAAATTTTTTTTTAATTTATTTTGAATTAGACAGTTTTATCAAAAACTATTGCTTTCTTTCCTTTTGCGTTGCCATGATATCCAAAAAATTGTGCTCAACTGTATATTTTTAGGTTAGGTTTTGACTGTGGGACTTACTATTTTTCCACAACAATAAATAGCTAAAAAAATGTAAAATAAATCATTTTTCTACCTGGAAACGTGCAAGAGATACTAAAAAAATCAAAATCGAATAAGAATTTGTAGGTCAGGTTTTGATTTTTAGGCTTTTTATGAAACTCATTCTCGGTTTTCTAATAAATGAAAAGGTAAATGAAAGAAATTAGTTTTATATTAGTTTGCTTAACAAGATATTTAGAAAATTAAGATTTAATGCATATTTTTATGTTAGGTTATAATTTTTTAGCCTCCTCAGTATGTTTTCCTGATTCTTGATTAACAGCAAAGACATTTGAACAAAAATTATTCTACTATCTGTTTGCGTTAGGAAGATATTTATAAAATATACAATTAATGAACATATTTAGGTTAGGCTGCGATTTATGAGCTATTTTCGAATGATTTTTTATTTCACTGATAAATAACAAAGTAATTTAAAAAATTCTATCTTCCGATCTTATTGCGTTACGAAAATATTAACAAAATTAGGGTTTGACGCTAATTTTCTGGTGAGGTTTTGATTTTTTGGCCTTGTAAGTATTTTTCGTTGATTTGATATTCAACAACAAAGAAAAAGAAGAAATTAATTTTTTTATCTACTCTTGTTCTCGAGATATAAGGTTTGGAGTAAAAAAAAAAAAAAACTAATTCGCCCACTGTTCCCCTGCCCCCCTTACAGACCCCCACAAAATAAGTAGGAATACTATTCTTTTCTCCGTTATTCGTACGTATAATATTTTCCCACACAATTTTGATAGCCCCCACCACTGCCCCCTAGAGAAAATTCACTTGTTTTTCCGTGATTTTAACCCCAGAAAATCTGGGGTGACCCCCACCCCTCCCCAAGGCCCAGCAACAAGATTTGTCTGTCCCCTGCCACGGCCCTCTTACCGCCCAGATATCCTAAAATCTATTTTATTACATCTTTTAAACCCAATTTTTGTCAACTTCAAATATATGATACAAATTTATGTATCTATATTCATTCTTTTTTATTTTTGTTACATTGTCTGTAATGTTTCCGAAAGTAAGAGAACAAAATATAACAATTAATGGAATTTTAATTACCTATTTGAAATAATATGTAATAAACTTAGAAATAATCCATGATAAAAACTTATTAAATTTTATAACTTTAAAAAAAATGAAATTTTTGGTTTTTTTTCTTGTCTATATTTAAATATAATAATAATAAAAATTTTTTTTTGCTTGATAAATACTTTATCTATTCCACCTCTTTAATTTTATTTGTATTTTACGTGTATCACACTTCGTTATCAATTAAAATTTCCAAATCTGTTTTGCCACACTACCAAAGAGGCAAATAGATAGACTTTATACTTATTAATGATTCTCAGTTCAAAACATGATCAATTATGTCACATTTTTCGGGTTGTTTTAATTATTTTTTCTTTTATTAGTAAGTACAACGTTCACGGTGCCCTGACTTTTATTTGTTACTATTATTTTAAAGTTATTTTAAATTCTAAAATTATGCATGTATTTATATATCATGATATAAATACGTGTATGATTACTAAACAAAGTCAGAGAATAATTATAATCGCAGAAGTCTCGCTACTGAAAAACAGTAGTCCCAAATAGAGACACTAAACTGTTTACTAAATAAATGCACATTAAAGTCTGCAGTTTGATGTGTCCGTTGAAACCGCTGCTGTAAGTAGCCCTGTTGAACCACAAAGAAACATAACTCTCTCGATTTTAACTTTCAATTAACAAATTAATACTCAATTCACTCATTAATTGATTGAAAAATTAATGTTCGCGCATTTATTATATTATGACTCTTAACTCTCACAACACGTCAGTCTTCTACCCACACCTGCTTTGTATAAGTATAATACAACACTTATTCAAATATACGTAGTAAAAATCGTATTATACTATGTTATAATTCGATGAAACAAAATATACATTGATATAAAAATTAAAATCAAAATGAATCTATACTTGTATATTAATTTCATTATATTTATACAGAGTAATCATTTTCCAATCAATTTAGTTAAAAAAGTACTGAAATTCTTTAATTTTTGAAAAATATCGAGAATTTAATTATTGTAATCTTATGAAATTGAAGCTTTATGTTTTTAACAAAACCTCCTTATTAAAAATTAATAACACATTATGTCATGCAATATTATCCAATAATAAAATAATAATTTTAATGATACCTTTTTTTTCTGTTGAAAACGCATAAAATTTTCAATAACGAATTAATTATTTGTATTCAAAAATTTCTTTTAAAAAAATATTTTTATTGCCATAGAATTTTCTTTACCAACTTGCATTAATATTTCTTTTTTATTTTTGCATCTTGATGATTTGACGTAACCAATGTAAGAGAATAAAGGTTTTTTCAAGTATAAACATACTTTCCCTAAATTTGACGTTAAGATTTATTCATAGCAAATGATCAAACTAAATTAAATTGCTTTCTGTAGAAAATAAATGGCTGTAAAGATGTATTACCAATATTTAAAGTTATTTGAGGCATAAAAACGGAATTTCTAATTTTTTTTCCAGTTATTATTTCACCTTCGATATTGTATTTTCATAATTAAGTGATTCGCAATCGTTTCCCATAACACAAAGCATCGCAAATACTTAAATTTATTATTAACATTACTATTGTTCCAATTATCAAATTAAGTTTATTAGAAGGTAGGCCTCCACAAATACAGTTTGAAATCTCGATTGAAAAATTTATATAAATATGATAATCAGATTAATCGACACCTTAAAAAGTTTTACGATCGATCCTATAATAATTCTCTATTTCCTCTTGAATTCCATTCAAAATTTCATCATTTAAAAAATACTTGTATTTATTATAAGAAATGAAAATAACACTATTTATTAAACAATTATTTTTTTGACTAAATATTTTCGAACATTTATCTTTTGTTATTCATTTTTTACGAACTTCAACTATTTCATTTTTCTCTTCCCTACATTTAAAAGGAATTTTAAAAATTTGTCATCACTACAACGTATATCAGTATGTAATTTTTAATTTGGAAGAGATTCCAAAACAACGAGATTCCAAAACAATGAGATTTTACAGTCTCTTTTAATATCATGCTTATATTACCATTTTTCACCACGGGAAGAACTTGACGAAAGTTCCCTCATAAAACAATGAGTGTATCCCCGGAATGTATTTCCGTACACTATAGGTCACTCAACGTCCTATCAATTATTTTCAAGGCTTTTTACGGAATCATGTAAGCCTTATCTCAAATAATTTGATTTACTTCTCTTAATTTTTTTTTAAGTATCCAATTCTATAAATGCGCTCTCAACATTATTTAAGTCCAAAGGTAAGCGAAAAGTTCTAGGTCTTCTAACGTGGGATAAGGTGGCAATGAGGTGCTTCGTGAAATCAAACTCAACTCGTTAGTAATTATACTTTATTAAGCGATTCTCGTGAAGGCAGAGTCGCGCGTGTGCTCCTATCGTTAGATCCGACGTCCACTCTCCGAATTAGCCCGATACTAACTGTAGCTTGCTGGGACCCATATACCCTTGCTCTCCCCTGCTCAAGCTCCCCGCTTGAATAGCTGCGTTATCGACTGGGTGAGTCAGTGTGATGTGCCCCGCATATCGTTCGCAACACGTCCGAGGTCGCGGCGTCGTCCGCCCTCGATGATGCTATATCTTGTCCAGTGGATGCCGACCTATAATAGGGTGTGTAGTGCACGTATTATGTTGTTTGTGTTGTCTGTTTCGCACTTAGTGATTCACTTATTCTTCCATTCTGTTAGAGAACCGCCGTTCTCTTCACATTATTACTCATACTTTTGTCTCTCGTCCTGTACTCACGTGCGATCCGTGTATGACAATTCTGTTTATGTATGCGCTCTGCCTTCTATTATATCCATTGTAATTCTCAGGTATTGTGTTAGTAAACTTATAGCTAATACATTCATTTTTTCCTCCTTTTTTTTTACAGTATTTTCATCATCATTAATATTGTTATTATTATTATTCTTGTTATTATTATTGCTATTATTATTACAATTACAATTATCATTACAATATCATTATCATTTTACGTATATTGTTCTTATTATTATTGTTATTATCATTATTATTATTATTCATATTATTATCATAATTGTTAGTATTATTACTATTATTATAATAACAATTACCATTGCAATCTTATTATCATTTTGCGTATATTTTACTTATTATTTCATAGTTCTAAACTTAATTTATTTTTCTTCTTCTGTGACAAGAGTCCCTATATTACGTTTCGCGTCTTCATGTGGGCTCGCGACCCTTGGAAGATACTTCTGTCCCCCATTAGAGTTTATGTGTCGGTAAAGACTACCGAAATGTCGATTAGGTGTCTTGGAGCCTGCTATTGCATTTCGATGGGTGTTGGCTGTGGCGATGAGGGATTGGTTGCCGTAGTCCCGCCTCTTGCTGCATTATCTCTGCGTTGTCTACCTGCGAACATTCTAGCTGGATTTAGTATTACGGGGGCCCCCCACTTTAGAATTCCAAACGATCCTGCAGCCGTCCCTAGTGCTATTTCCGCCGCCATTTACGCGTACTCTTTCCAGTCTGACAGTTTCCCTTCCATTTGTGTTAATTCATGTATACGCTGTATTATGTCTGTCAATTTCGTCCCTGTTTTTAGCATATCATCAGGTCTATTTTTCTGATCTTCAAGTTCTTGTAAACTGTCCCTTTTTATTATTATCCCCATTAATTCCAACAGTTTATCCTTCCTTATCCCTTTCATACGTTGAATCATTTCTTTTAAATTTAGGTTTTGACTTTTAAACTGTACTACCTGACTTTTACCTTCCTCCTGTCCCGGATCTAATCTAGTTTCGGATGCTTGTGCCGTGCAGTCTCTGGCCAGGTTTATAACTTCTGAGTCGGCTACTTCTATTGTTTCATGTTCGGTATGCTTGCCTTGTATATGTACTTTCTCTTTTCCCGTAGCGCTAAATGCATGTTGGTTTTTTGCGTACAGGAGTGTCCAATACGTGCCCTTCAATTCAGCAAGGATTATCGGACACTTTTCTGGTTTTTTAATTGTAACTCCTAGTATGAGCCGTATCTTGCAAGGGTGCTCTTCCTCCACCTCTTGTGTTGGTGTCATTTGTGTACAAATTCGTGTTTTCCCAAGCTTCTTGCACTGGTCCACTATGTTTCGTGATATTGGCGTAAATTTCTTTGCGCTTATGCTGCACGCTACGTATTCATAAGTCAGTTTCGAATACGCTACTATATCTGTTGCATTCAATCCTTCTTGTTCCACTGGTAACGGTGATATCCTGAGAAGGTTTAAGTCCTCCCTTATTACGAGCGGTAGCTCAGTGTAATATATGATTTTTCCACTATATGCTACAGTTGTTATTTCCACGACCTCTCCAACCTCTTCCTCTGTTGTCGTGCCTTTATCTCCGGGGAATTTGAGGTCTGGTCGAAGCTGGTTCACTAAAATTGTTGCTTCAGTTATCGCTTTTAGCGCCGCCTCTGGTAGATGAGATACGCTCGATAGATATATGATGTCGGTTACTGCTCCGAGTTTCGCCACCTGTTTCTTTGCTAATTTTTCGAATTTGCTTACCATTCCTGAGATTCTGTCATATCCGCTTATCAAGTCCGTAAATATTTGTATCCTTTCTTCCGTTATTTTCTCTGCTTTATCCTCAAACTCTTTAATGTCTTGAAGCTCTTGTACGTGGTCACCAAACGATACAATTCTGATTTGCTCTATTAAGTGCCTAGTTATGTCGGTTGTATTGGTTGTATTTAATTTCATTCGTTCTTCCATTTTCTCTATTTCTTCTTCTGTAATCTGCCCCTAAAGCGCTTGGACCGTCTTGTCTTTATCACTGATTTTCTGGCCCACTACTGCTCTATATGCCTCCTGCATCCTTTCTTGCGCTGCTAGGATCTTGTGAGTGGTTTGCATTATTTGCGCAGAACATACGTCCTTTTTTCTTCTTGTTACCCTGCATTTCCATTTCGTCTGCCTGCTTGGACTTAAAAATGCATCCAATTATTTGGCCAATTGATTGCAGCCGACATACCATATCATTTTCCATGTTGACGTGACCGACTGGACCGGACCTAAATTTTCCACCGATATTCCAGGATTTTTCTCAATTTAATCTACTTCTTCTGGCCAACTTTAGACTTGTGTGGCCCCATTCCTAAAATAAAAACAGGCGACTTTTTACGGTTTTTGCATACTCTCATTATCCATTAGTCGTCGCAAATAATGACCCCCCTGTCTCCCTCTCGCTACGTTTGTTTGAGTACCTCTCTATTTTCCCATAATATTTTGTTACTGCCTTACCCCCGTTATCTCTAGTTATCCCTGATCCACGTTATGCGAGTGTTTTTTTTTTTTTTTTTTTTTTTTTTTTTTTTTTTTTTTTTTTTTTTTTTTTTTTTTTTTTTTTTTTTTTTTTTTTTTTTTCTTTTTTTCCTTTTTTTTTTTTTTTTAAATGGTGGATTTTGCAGGTCAACTCGGGAGTATGGCTCTACCCTTACACATAACGGTACTTGTGAGTTGATTATAATCTATATATTGCAAACACGCACTTGCGTTCTGTTTACTGAATTTTTATCATTTTGTTATATTCGCTGGTTTTTTCTGTTTACTTTATACGATTCTCTTAAAAACTATATTTTACATAAATTTAAAATGTGTCGGAAAGGAGTGTATGTACACTGTTGAGGAGGAGAAAAAAAAATCAAGATTCAAACGATTGACTCAAATTTACCGACTTTTAACACTATGTAGATACATCCTATGTACAGAAATAATAATGATCAATAATACTTATGAAGTTCTCCTAATGGTCTTTTTTTATGTATATATATATATATATATACGTACATATTAGTGTGTAAATAACCATCTATGCTTATCGTAACAGGGTTGTTGTGTCCTATACGCTCTGTCATTTCGCTTGACGCTGTAAGTGATTTATAACAGGAAGACGCATATGGTATTGCAGATCGGTACTTTTTTCGCACATTCTTCCCACTGAGTTTACCTGTTTTATTATACCCATGCTAGTTTTCTCTTTTTTATTTTCCCGAAAGGACGGGAATGGGAGGATTGTTGGATGTTTTGGCCTCTCTTCGTCAGTGCTTATTCTGATTTTGACTTGCTTAGTTCTGTTCCCGCTCTCCAGTGTATCTCGCCCTTTTCTACCTGTATAGTGCTCAGTGCGTGTAATGGTTTCGACTTTCGCTTGTTTCTTCCTTTTCCGTTGAAAAAATTTTTTTTTTTACTGTTAGACGTTTGATAATGGTCTCTTCTTCATCTGATTTTGTCCGTCGTCTGCGTGACTTCGTGAGCCTGCCTCACGATAACACTCGTGAGACGAGATTCGTGGCCCCCGATGGTAGCGTTTGCGCTATCTTGGAGTTCGCCGTGATGGAGGAGGCGCTGAGCTGTCGTGACTGCTCTTACGTAAGTATTTTGTATGACTCTCTATATTTTCCTGTAATATTTATGTCTATGCATCTCCCTTGTCTTCTTTTACAGCCTGTTGTCTTGTTTATCTGCCAGCGGGTACCATCCGTCGAGTAGACTCGTGGGGCTCAGCTCTTGGTACTTGAGGAGCCGACGGCGTTGGCCCCTATTATCTGTCCGTCCCACGGCGCGGTATGTGTTTTTGCTATTGACTAACTTTGGTTCATTTTTCTTGCAATTCCCAAATCTTTCTGACTTTCCATTTTTGCTTTATGGTCGTGGACCCGTACGGGTTCTTCGCCCTGCCGCTCCCTCTGCGTCAGCCGGGATGGCCCTCCGACGCTCTGCCTCTGCCAGTGCAGAGGTACAAATATCGCGGTAGCATCGTATGTTGCGATGTCTATTGCCCGACCGGGCAATTATTCACAGCGGTCTTCCAAGACTGTCCCCGGTCTCCGCCTCTGCACTCCTCGGGTCGAGTATTTCGAAACCGTTGCGACGTCCTGGAGCCGGGGGCGTCGTACCTTGTCAGTCTCGGCTGCGCGTGCCATGGTACATTCTTCGTACTGGTGGTTGATGTAGCCGCGGATGACCCTGAAGGGTTCCCGTTGGAAAGGCGGCCTGTTATATGCGCAAGGATTTTATTTACCGTGCATATACTTGTTGCATTTTCTGACAGCCTGCGTTAATTTTCTCTCCTTTTTTTGTATATCCAGCGGGAAAGCAGCGGATTGTATCCCGTTGCCAGTGTGGCAGCGGTAGACGCCACGTATACCCCGGGCTCTATGACCTGTGGAGGCTGCCGCTGTGCCCTTGGTGCCCAGCAAGCGCAGCCTGTCCTGGGTCGTACGGGAGGGGTGGTTGCTGCGTGACGACCTTATGGATGGGGACGGAACGTGGACGGGAAGAATAAAAAATAGATAAAATAATTTAATGAAAATAAAAAAAAGTACATATGCCAAAAAATAAAAATTAAAAAAAATTAAAAAAAATCGAAGGCCCACGAATTTCATTATACTGTCCCTTCGCATCCTTTCGCGTCACTCTGTTACAATATTTGTGTGTTTTTTTTTCTTTTTTTTTTTTTACAAACATAGCTTATTCCGTTAGTCTGCATATTGATTCGAATACAATACGCGCATTGGTTCACCAGCCTATTTTTTCCTCTTCTTTTTTTTTAAAACAAATTAATTATATGAGGTAGCGCCATACTGTTGCTTTGCTTGAGCAATCTAATAATTGATGCCCTATGTCATTTTATTTACTGTCTCTCTAATAATATTATTCTTGTCATTGCCTGTATTCTCTACTAACTTTATCCCTGCTTTCTTTTCTACATTGACATCGGTCGTTATAACTCTCTCGCTTTTCCCTATTCTCTGTTGTATTTTCGCGGTGTGTCCGGGGGCCGCGAAAATTTGAAGCGAAGATGCATGTTTAAATCTCTACCTTTATGTCCCTTTCCCTGCTAATATTCTCCAGCGGCGCCTTTACCACACATGCTTTTTTTATTTTATCCAGGTGAGATATTCTTACCTCGTCTTGTCTTTGAAGCTTTACATTCTTTTTTGCATAGTCAATGCCGGTTATTTCGTACGGATCTTCATACTGTGCGTAATACTTTCCTTTTTATGGTTCCTTTAACACGTAAACCATTTCCCCCTTGAGGTAGTATCTCGTGTTTAGTTTACGACCGTAAGAATACTTTGACTGGTACTTCGCTTGTATCTGATTTATTGCGGCAATGGTTCTCATCTCCGTCAGTGTTGTTACCAGCTCGTCAAGATATTCGTCCGATGTCCGTCCGCCGGGTGATGTTTTAAAACTAGATGGTGTTCTTGCTCTCTGGCTGAAAACAAGTTCGTGGGATGAATATCCCGTGCTTTCATGGTTCGTAGTATTATACGAGTGCATACACATAGGCAGATGTTCGTCCCACTGATTGTTTTGCTCTACATAGGCTTTTATGTATTCCGTGAGTGTGTGATGCAGGGTTGTATTGCTGCTTCGTGGTACTCTCTAATGATTTTAAATCTCTGACTCGTTGGTGGAATTATAAGGATGTTTGTGTAGAGTATTGCTGCTAGTCTAATATCTTCGAATATTTCCTTAAAGGTGTCAACAAAATATCCCCACTGGGTTAGATTGAGGATCGCTAGGTCTCTAACAATCCCAATCGTTTTTATTTTATTTGTTACTATTATTTCTTTAAGTGCCTTAATACACTTTTTAATGTTTGAATTCAGCGCCGTTTCTTCGAAATTCTCCTTTACTTACATATGCATAACTGATTTTCTCCTTGCTTTTGTCAATGTGGCTTTTCCTACGCTCCTTTCTTCGCTATTCATGCGTGTCGAATTAATGTATCCTCTCTCGTGTAGCGCGTTCATGGCTTCCGTATTGGGTACCGCTTCCGTTACCATCATAAGCGCCAGGTTTTCGAAATATTTAAAAGGATGGTTTTCAATTTTATTTAGCTTTTGGCACAAAGGTGGATCCATCCCTTCTTCTGATGCCCATGGTGGTACTTCAATTGGCAGGTGCGTCCTGCATACTCTATATTTCTCCATCGATGGTGAGTGTATGGCTATATTAGCTTCACTCTCGCTCTCTGTTTAGCATAGAGCGTTATTCAATTCGTCGACCAGCTCTACTCTCTCTCCTACTGTAATTTCAGGATTGTCATCATTACTGCTCGTCGGCTGTTTGTCTCCTCCCCTTTTTTCGGTATGTTCATCTGTGTCCGTCCTTCATTCGGGATGGTCTTACTCTCGTCTGAATGACTTTCATTATCCTTTCCTCGCTTACCTCGGTCTATACTTTCGTCTAGCTTGGGTCCACGTTTACATTCCCCGCGCCTTTCACTACTACTACAACTACTACTACTACTACAACTACTACTACTACTACTACTACTACTACTACTACTACTACTACTACTACTAGTACTACTACCAGTATTATGTGAATCACCTCTCGATTCAGTGCTATATGTCTATATTGAAGGCATGTTATTGGCGTTCTTGTCGATTCCTTCTAGATGCAAGTGGCCGACTTCCTCTTCCTTTGTTGCAATAAAGTGTGCATAAATATAATTTCCACTGACTAATCTGAGGTGTACGCACACGTTTTTCTTGAATTATTGTAAAAATATATATGTACACTCCCCGTTTCCATACTCTGTACGTGACATTAGTATACTTTCCGTCTCCTCTGGCTCTCTACACATTTGCAGGTACTTTGAGTTTCTTAATATTGTTCTTAGCTCGTCAGTCAAGAGGTCAAGATTAAATAAAAATATTAAGCTATGAAATAGGCAGTTTCCCGGTGGGTCGTGCGGTAGTCCTGGTACTTTAGAAAATATTTTACGAGGCTGACTGCATTCACCCGCTACTCTTCGTGTATTGTCGTTAAGGTAGTCTAGCCACTTGTCTGCAAACGCCTTCGTCTTCGATGGTAAGTTAGGCCCTTCTGTTGTTTAATCCCCCTGTTCCTCAGGCTGGTCTTGCTTATTAACTTTATGTGAAAGTGAGCCCTCCTTATCTTGTGGCACTTTCTCTCTAGGTATACTTTCGTTGGGCTCCCATACGTCAATCCTCATTCGCGGCCTTCCCTCTACATCTCGTTTTCTTATATTGATCATGACTTACCGCGGCAGTTCGTCTGATTTTTCCTCCAATAGATCGTGTATGTCGGGTGTTTTGTTTGGAACCACGCTTGCTATTGGAGCCAAGTTTGTTTCCGTGCCTTCTGTTGGTTTAGCTGATTCGCGATCGTCTTCTCTTGCGTTCTGCGTCATTGCCTTATTTAATATTTGTGGCGTGTCACAATTAGCTATTATTATTTCATTCGACGGACCCGTTACAGGCAACGTAATTGAAAAATTTGGCTTTTGTCTATTCCACCCATGCCTCTTGCTGAGCTCCGAGAGCTTCCTCATAATAACTATATCGTCTTTTCTCTTTACCCCTTTCTCACCTTCCTTCTGCTGCTTTTGCTCCGCCCGCAAGCTTTCTTTCGCAGTCTCTCTCTCTCTTCGGCCACACCTTTTCCGTTCTTTTCTCCTAATTTGTGCTCGGCATTACGGGACCATGCCGAACATCGTGTGAGTTTAAATGCTCCGCTACCGCGCCGTCTGGTCGATTATCTCCTCCATTTAAATGATTATTCTTTGCTGTGTTATCCGTATTATTGTTGAAAGCA
>JAPYYV010002940.1:0-20288 GCA_030522625.1 Copidosoma aretas
AAATTATTCCCATATGTTTCCGTGCTTTTCAGCCGGTCCAGTAACTCCAAATATCTCCTGTGATGGCGCTGTTTCAGATTGCGTCTCGGTCCGAATATATTATAGGCACTGCTCTGCAGCAATGCCCGGGTTGTAGCAATGACGGGAAATAATTAGTCAAAAGCTTGTGGAAAAGCTTCAGACAAGTGCGTCAACTCTCGAGCAATACAAGGTGACGATGAGTACGAACGTCATGACGGCTCCAGGACCTCCAGGTACCCAAGAAAAAAAGAGAATCAGACGATCAAACTCACCCGTCTGGGAGTCGAGGAACGGCATGCGTAACCTGCGTTCCCTGCATAATCGGCTGTTGTAGCTGGACGAGTTCTCGATGGCTTCCCTGTATGCCGAGTCGTTCAGAAAGCTGCAACATCAAGAGCCAAACATTAATAACAATGTGCAAGACATGCTAAAACTTTTCACGCTGAGCTATTGAAATAACACAAGTAAGTAGGTACACACGCGCACAACCCACCAAATACCACGCAACGCAAACGCAGGGTGCGCGCGTGGGCGTGTTGGGCAGGGGGTCGGGTGTTACAAAATCCATACACAAGATCGCGAAACTTGACAAAAAAATCGTAAGAAATCAGATGAAACAGTGGTACTCACCTCTCGATTTTGCTCAAATTCGACTCGTTGACGTACTGCAGTATCGAGCCGACGCCGTTGTTGTTGCTGCTGCTACTGCTGCTGCTACCCGCTCCACCACCACCACCACCGCCGCCACCGCTGCCGTTGCTGCTGCTGCTGCTACTCGTCGTAGCCGTCGACGTCGAGGTAGTGGCCGCACTCGTAGTCGTCGCAACCTGCACCACCGCCGTCGTCGTCGTCGTCGACGTCGTATTGTTGATAATAGTCGTCGGAGGCGCGGACTGCACCGCCGTCATTTTGGGTCGCCGACTAGCATTGACTACGCCGTTGTCGTCGCCCCGCCGCCGCTGGATCCTGCATCCGTCTCTGGTGGACGACAAAGATTATCACACACACTCTTTGAACTCCGGTACTTAGTATGACCCACGAGGGCACTATCTTCTTGCAGGCTTGCAGATTATGTTATACGTGTGCTCACTTTTGTAATCTCTTATGCTCGTATACATGTATATTTTATGCTGACGACGGTCGTCGACGTCGACGACGCTTCGCGCTCACCCCAGCCTCGCTCTCTTGTTGCGCGCTGCGCTGCTCCGAAACTCCGAATTTGCTGCTGCTCCGGACTCCGGAGTCCGGACCGGAGCCTCCGAATAGTCCGAATTCTGAAACGTCCCGCGACACTCGACAGTCTCGACACTCGACAGTCCGATTCCAAATTCCCATACGTGCGCGCGACTTTTTTTTTAACCGCCGTTTTTTAACTTATAATTTATAATTAACTGCAATGATTTTCTGTCCCGATACTTCATAATTACCTGAGCGACGATACTTAGGGTATACGATACATGACACTCTTAGCTGGGTAATTTCTGTGTGTGTTCATCATCGTGTGTGAGGATTCGGTTTTTCATTCATTGTCGGATCACTCGGATAGTCGGATGATCGTTAATTATCGCGAGCACAAAGATTAAGAAATCTAAATTTAAACTCACCTTTGAATTTGGACAACAGTCGATGCCTGATGATGTGATGATGTAGCATTCAAATTTAAATCACATAATAAAAACAATGATTTGTCTATAATCTAATGGAATATATACTTATTCTAAAAAACTACAAAAGTCGCGTGTAGTGTAGTCGAAACGATTTGATCGACTGACTGCAGCACAAACGATATCATCTGATTGTTGGTATTGCGGTGATATAGATTATCAAATTATATACGCTTAGGGTATGATCGTAACAACATATATTTTTCCTCATCTTAGGATTATATGAATATTATTATTGATGAATCATAATTATTTAGATACTTACAATACTTTTGCCTTTCTGTACTCTTATTTAGAAGCTAATTAACTGACTTTGTGTAAATGTGTGAACTCTAGGAATTAGGCTTCTGTTTTTTCATTTATCGGCAAAACATTATTGTCGTCAAGACATCCACAAGATATTATAAAGATGTTTTTACGATGATTCACAGCCCACAATATTTTATGTGATGGAAGTGTGGGAGAGATAAGTGATTAGTGATACGGCGCTTCGCTGGCTTCACTGCATATAAACTCCATGTTCCATATACATATATATATATATATATATATATGTATTACACTGCTGGCTCTTGGCAGTGCTGGCCAGTGCTCTCGACTGCGGCAGAATTACCGTCAGGTCACCATGTTAAAAATCTTTGGTTATGGTAACCTGACGGTAATTCTGCCGCAGTCGAGACTTGGTGCTGGCAGTGATGGCAGGTGATGGGCACTGCGCTCTGCGCATGTATATATATTCTTTCATTCATTTTTATAAGTTTATACATATATGTATACAGGTATATATACATCAAATGAAAAACCCGCACGGCACACACACGTCGTGAAATTCGTGATCGCGGCAAGGGCGGCGAGAGTGGAGAGTGCGATGAGAGAGTCTATGGAGTATGGACCATATTATGGGTCTTATATATACATGTGTAATACGAAGTATGGTATAGTATATAGTGCGGACTGCGGAGAGTGCGGAAGCAGCGCAGCGAGGCGAGCAGGCGTCCAGGCGAGCCCGCGCCCCTGCCGAAAAGCTTGCTAAAAAACTAAAAAAAAAATCAATTTTCCGGAGTGGATTATATATTTAATAGTAATACATATTCAGTCTCGAAAACGACGACGACGAGACAGCTATCTCGAGGAATTGTGTTTTGTGTGTCGAGGTATTATGTGCCCGAGTAGTGCAGCTTTAATTCGTCGTTATAGTAGACAGCAGCAACAACAAGCAGTTGTTAATTATAGTGCCAGTCGTATTAGGTAGTATAGTTACTTGTACTGTTGTGCCTAATGAATTAAAAAAAGAAAGAAGTTTCGAATAAGTATCTTAGTTGATTGTGTCTGCACTCTGCAGCAGCAGTACTTAGGCGGCGGTGGTGGCTCTCTGGCTCTCAGGACCCGGGGGGGAAAAAAATGGTGAGCCGTGCATTCATTCAGCCCGAGAAGAAGAAGAAGAGGGTCTATCATGATAGATTCAGCGGACAAGTTAGTAAACCAAATTTTTTATAATTGTACGCCAACTTCTTCAAGCTTGCTCCGATTTTTGCATTTGTCATTTTTCTTTCTTTTTTTTTTCTTCTACTTTGTGTTACCTTTTTCATGTACTGCATATACATTTTCAAGGAGTTGTGCATATTTTGTGTAGAAGAGAGGGAAACTAAAAAAGGGTTGTGGTATCACATAAGTATAAGTACATTCATTAAAGACGAAAGACAGACAGGATGTGAGTGTTGAGTTTTTGGCGACGCGCGTGGGACGGGTATATTAGGTATATATATATTGTATATTATATATAGAGGGTATATATAATACCGTGCATGTGTATTATATATGTGAAAATATATATATATACAAGTGTATATTGGGAATATTGGGCGAGCGATAATCTCAGAAGTGATAGAATGACGGTCAGCTTACCATAACAAAAATTTTTAGCATGGTGATCTGACGGTAATTCTATCAGTTTTGGGGACCCCTGCGAGCGATGGAACTTATATGGATTATGGAAGTGGTGGAAGAGAAGAGAAAGATGGACAATGAAAAAGAGAGACATTGGACGTACCAAAAGATACTTTTTTGCCCTCCTCCATTCCATCCCTTGCTTGCACACTTTTTCTCATTCCTTTCATTCTTCATTTTCAATCATCTGTTACTACTTCTTTCGAGCTTTTCCTTGTAAGGATTTCCTGTCAATTTGAATTTGATTTTATTATTGTAGATTATATATGCTGGGATGATTCCTTTGACATAGGTTTTAGGTTTCACGCTTATATGCAGTTTGGTTGAGACTCCTATCAGAAGTTTTCATTGTAGTTGTTATTATCTAAGTTCTTTATAAGTTCTTCATCCAATATTTCAATTTTAAATTTCTACATTAGGTTTGTAAACAATTCTAATTTTTCCAATTCTTTTTCATCACATTTATAACATGAAAACAATTTTGACTATTATCAAATATACTACTTAAGAAATGGTAACCAATTTGATTTGTGTGAATACTATTACAATTAAGACTTACTTTACTGTTTTGTTAGAATAATGTTCAATGATTTGCTATTATTTTCTGCGAATTTTGAATGTGACATTGTTTACTGAGATAGTTTTATGAATGAAATTTTTATATTCAAATATTATTTCACAACCATAAAGTTGTGAGATTAAATTATAAAATTTGATAACATTTAAAGAACTGTATGCACATTTCTTATCAAGTTTCAGTCATTTTTATCTGATAACAAGTAACCAATTGTACAAAGTAGATTTTTCAACCAATTCAGCATATGTTAAATGAGTTGAAATCGTTATGTTAATATTCACTCAATGATTATGCAGAGGAAGTTAATAATGCTTAAGCTTGTTTCGTAAATTTTATTCATAATTAAATATATAGATTCATTTTTTTATTTTGTATAAGGTTTTGTGTAATTCAAGATGATTTGTATCAGTTCAGAAATATTCATCAACTTTCAACTCATACAATTATAGTCAAAATCTATTTTTCCGATACATTTCTTCCTTGCAGTGGTAACACTCTAGTGAATGTACGCGCACAAGTTATGACCAGAGATGATACTACAGGAGGCTGGCTTCCTTTCAAGGGAGGAGGTTTAATCAATGTCTCTGTTATTAGGAGACCAAATGTTTACACAAATATAGTTCAAGACACTAGTAATCAGGACGATGGAGTATCCGTCAGTTCTCCATCATCTGGTTGCAGACCAGCATATGAATATATTATTTATGGACGCAGAGCTGTAGATAATCATGTAAATTTTATCAAATTATAAATGCAATTTAAATAGTCAAATTAAGTATCTTATTCAAAGCATTTATGTGTCTGGCAGGATATTCTCAACTGTTTAATAGAAAAAAACTTTGTGTACAACAAAGTAATGCCCACATTTCATCACTGGCACACAGGAGAGTGTAGATATGGACTGACTTTTCAAACGGCTGCTGACGCTCGTGCATTTGACAGAGGAGTTCGAATGGCAATTGAAGAATTGTTTGACGGTATTTAAAAACCTAAAAATTCATTGAAAAAACAAAGAAATAAAAAAAAATAGTTTCTAGTGGAGTTTGGAAAATTTTTTTGTAACTTGTAATTTTCTGCCAACGTTTAAAATTTACTTGAATATAAAATTTTTGTTATTCAATTCGAATAAAATGAGAAAATAACACTGATTAACTAAAATATTGTCTTTAATGCTTCATTTACTATGGAATTATGAATTGGTAAGCTTTAAAATAGAATAGTGAAATGATGATTTTTCTTCCTATTTTGTACTGTATTACTTGATTGTACTTATTTTATTTACAACAGGATTTGCGGATCAAACGTTACTATCGGATGATAACAATCAAGCAGACGGTGGCGAAGACGATGTTTTTATGGTAATATTTTTTAATCATGTTATCAAAAATTATTTAGTCATTGCATACTGAATCTGAATTTCAAAACTTTTTAGTCGCTGAACTTGCCCGGAGAGCCTCCAGAGCCTCCACGACCATCACCTGCTGCAGTGTTAACCTCCTCGACGACAATAACGCCAAGGCCAACCGATACAACGTCTCTACGTAACGCCGGCTTAACGGTGAATAATCGTACTCAGTGTTCGGATCATTTTGATTCCCACAAACCTTCAGTTAACTACAACAGCGGTCCCAACAATGGACCGTCGATTATCAAGATGCCACCGCCGCATCTGTTACAGTCGGCAGATCTCGCTTCGGATAATTATCCGTATGTGCAGCTCACGACCCTTAATCACGAGTACCTGTATCCGGTGATAGATGAGCAGCATCAGCAACAACAGCGAGTCACTAAAGTAAATCGCAGCAACTCGGCTGGCTCGCTGAAAAAGCCCGACATTATCGTATCTCAGGTAATTGAACGTTCGGTAATCAAGTTTGTCAATAGTATGATATTATAAAAATCAATACTGTTCTAGCCAACCAAAGGTGTAGAAGGTCTAGCGATAAAAAGTGGCAGAGAGAATCTCAGGTTGCGCTGCAAGCATTGTCAAGAGCTGTACATAGAGCAGGATAATCCTCGAGGCGCTTGCGAATACGCGCCAGATCCAGTGAGAACTGGCATTGCCCAAATTTCTTGTTTGACCTGTGCTCACTGTATGCTCTATCACTGCATGAGCGATGCTGAGGGAGAATTCGCTCAAAATCCCTGCAGGTAAAAATTCACAAATCCAAATTTCATAAATTTTATAATTCACAGTAAATAAATAATTTTTTTAAATTTAATTTTTTCAGTTGCAGTGCAGAGGAAGGCTGCGGACGTCGTTGGTTCGGCCTGGCCTTGTTGTCAATGATTGTTCCCTGCCTCTGGATGTACCCCCCGTTAAGGGCACTCCACTGGTGCGGAATGTCATGCGGAATTTGCGGAGGGAGGCATCGTGCGGCTGATTAGCCGGACGCGCCCTTTGATATCTCTGCATCATTCTCCATCGTGGCGGCCACCAACAAGACTACGGACAAGATCGAGCTTACAGAGCAACCCAACAGTGCATGCCGCGTCTCCAACGTCTACGAGTGCCACGACCTCGGCAAAGGAGGAAGATGCCAGAGATACCAAAGGGATGCCCTCATTCATCAATGTCGTCTCTAAAAAACTAATATAAATAGATGGAAAGAGAGAGGTAGAGGACCTATCATGTGTCGTACGTACGCATACAAACGCACCCTTCGCATCTTCATGTGACACGTGCATGACCTCTCGCCTTCTTCACATGTGTATTTACATAAATATCGTGTGTGTTAATTTAGTCAGTAATTATATTGGGTTCTCTCTTCTGTCTCGAATTTTCCTCTTTTTTTTTTACATTTTTTTTTTATAAACATTTTTTTGCGAGTACTAAAGATTTTTACTCGATTGATACGATAAAATGTATGCTTAAATTACGTTTAATTAACGAATAATAATCATGATAGTCTGTTAGTACAAATATACATACATCGACGATAACGACTCATTTTACGTAAGTTGGTTTAATAAATATTACATAAAACAATTATTTATTGTACAAAACATTTTACGCACCTTAAAGAGCAAAGACTTGTTGAGCATGTATCACAATTTCGTATCAATTGAGTGAAAATTCAATGTTATGTTTGGATCATAACTTATACAAGTTATTAAAGTGGATAGGGAAATTAATTTATAGTTTAAAACCATGACCTATGTGAAATTGGTAGAACCCTCATTGCTATTCTTTGACTTTTTGGATACTTGATCTAATAATGTACATAATCTCCGTGAATGATAAACAGCTTTAATGATCATCAATGTAATATATTTTTCGACATGTTGAACTATTTAAAAAAATTGAGGCTTCAGGCGAAGATACGATTCCATGGAGTTTTAAACCTGTAAAATATGGTAACATGATCATGGCTTACGCAACGCATGGCAAAAAACTTTACAGACTCAATCGAAACTATTATATTTATAAGATCCCAACGGTAGCTGATTTTACTGCCATTGGCCTTGGCCGATGTGCGTTCAACTTTTCGAGAGTAAAAACAACTAAAATACGCGGGTATCGTATCGTATTGAAAAAATACTTATTTGCTTGCCTTCAGAGATTCGAGAAGGTCAAGAATATCTTTTCTCGGTGATGGTTTACCAGTATGGTGCATCAAGAAAGATTCACCGTTGAGTATGGTGAGAAAAAGATGCGCTTTTGCCAAGTTCTGCGTGAAAAAAAGTTCAGTGCTGTAACTGCTGGAAAGCTTTACCTGAAACGATGATTAAGGGTCTTCGCGGCATAAGAGAAGACGAACCAGCCTCCTATACCATATCTTACAAGTTCAAAATTCTACCATGAAAACGCTACCCATAGCTCAAAGTAAAGTGTTGCATATCATGCACGCTGACGTATTATATCTCACTTGTCAGCTCTGTATACAACGGCGCTATTCACTTGATTTATTGAACAAAAGAATGTTTGCCTCTTCTATTAGAACTCTTTGACCTTACTTTATGTCTGATGATCGCACGAATCCTTTAAACTTATCATTTAATAACTAAAAATTTTAATGGTGATTGTGACACAATCACTTTTGTACATAAATATTATTTTAATATTGATCAAAATTACTATGAAAACTCTGAAAATATATACAATTTTCAAACATACATTTAACACATTAGTACACAAATACAACGTTTGTGTATACCTATCACTGAATTACTTGTTGATTACACCACGTTTTTTGTATTTAGGAAAAATATTCCAGTATCAGTAGGGAAAAAAAAAATTTCGATAGCACATGTATAAGCCATTTTAATACACAGAAAGAGTTAAAAATACGTACAACCCGTGGGTGCATTTATCCGTGAATTGATCAAATAAAGACACACATAATTGTATATTCCGTGTATTGTGTATATTTTGTTATAAAGTAAGGGAATGGTTGATCTTGTCTATGGATCTTTGTATTTAGATAAAACAAAATAAGATTCTATTATCTCATCCTATTTAATTGCGATCCAACGGCGAGAATCGTGAGAATAAAAGATTTTATTATTCAAAATGTTGCCTCTATGGACAAATACAATGTTTATCCCCATAAGACGAGCGTTATAATTTAGTAAAAGAATAGAAGTTATTTATTGCATGCATGCGACTTTTTAGTTATAGTGTAACAATATTGAATATTTTTTTTATAATTATTTTTTTAGGACAAAACATATTATTTTAAATAAAATAAAATTTGTAAATAAGTAAAAAAATGTATCGGAGTGAAATTTTTAAATTTCAATTTTTCTTTTTCTTTCGAAATCAAATTGTAGACATTGAAATTGAAATAAATAATATAACAACTCCGTTCCTTTGAGTAGACACGCCGAATTCAAAGAGTTTGAATTTGTTATTGTAAATATATGTAATAAGTAGTCGCAGAAAGTTTGAATCAATTGAACGCTATGATCTCCTAAGATCACCATGTATAATCGATTTCATAAGATCGAAGCGATGCAATTCATTGAAGATAATTAATTTTTCAGTACAATAAAATATTTTTTTAAACAAAGGATTGTGTAACGTGCATTTATGATTGACTGTTAAGCGAACCTAAAGTTTATATGCATGCATGAGAGAATGTATTAATTAGTAAATATATATATATATGTAATGTATAAATATATATTTATCAATTTATTATTTTTTTTTACATGTTATTATTTCAAAGATTACGATTGGATGATTGTTTGGTCTAAAATAATATGCATTGCAAGAACACAATGGATTAATATAAATATATTACTCGTGAGCGAAAACATTTTGCTTTAGACGCAAAAAAATCATGGATGTTTTAATACAAATATATTTTTTATGTTGAGTCACACTATCCATCCATCAATTTTCATCAATTTTAGAATTTTTTCTTCGCTCCATGTTGTAGCAGACATTCTAAATAACGTCTACACTCGTTTTTCATGCTTTTAAAACAAGCTTCATCGATGGCATCCTTTTTTTTAACATGTAAAAATTTTACAATTAAACTACGACAGTATTTTTATTTTATATATTATATTTCACAGAATGTGCGCCTAGTACCTCAACTCGATAAACCATTCAAATATACGTTGAGCTTGAAATTTATTAAATTCATGAGTTGAAATTAATTTGATCAAAGAATAATGTGATGATTTTTATTGTGTAAATAATATGTGAAGAATATATCAAATTATTTTTTAAAATACAACTTTATTCCATCAGATTTTTGTACGATTTCTACTGCTAATAAATGGTGCTACGGACACAGTATATATATTACTGTGCGTGGCTTTAAACATTTTTTCAAAGGCCCTCAATTTTCAAAGTCTGATTTTCTTTACTCATCGTGCTCACAATTATTTGCGATCGTAAATTTGTAGTACGTTTTTTGTTCAAATGCGATGTAAATGGCTTCCTCAGACGGTTTTGTACAATTTTTGCAATTTTGCGAGTGTCAAAGGAAAAATTGTCCAAAAACTAATTTGAATTTGGTTAATCAAGTAAATGTATGAATGTGTGTGACAAATTGTGTGAAAAAATACGCGTAAAAATTGTATGTGTCTGAAGATGCGCCTAAAAATTAAGTAACGTCATTAGTGATCTTCTCGGAATAATTGCCATATTTTTTCCCTGTTTACGTTGGTACTTACTTCTACTGTACCACCTTGAGCGCGCGACTCTAACAAAATTATTTCGTGTGCCGAATCAATGAAAATGTAAGCAAAGATTTACGGTAAATCGTGCGTTAATGCGTATCAAAAATATATGTGGGGTGATTCTGTGGTAAAAAGTACAAAGCATTCACAGTAGGCCAATAAATTATGATTGATTTGTCTCGTTCTGGTCAACCACAACAATGAAAATTACAAAAAAGGGAAAATTAGTGTGTGATAAACTTTCTAAAAGAGCAAATGATATTAATGTTGGTTGTAAGATGTATCAAAATGATTGTAGAGTGAATGAATGAATGAATAACAAATCATATGTCTATGTATGCAAAATAGTGTGAAAAAAATACACAAATAAAAAACACAAAGATTATAAAATACTTATTGCCCAACCAAAGCGGCTGTAAAACGATAATCGAGCAACAATGATAATAATTATGCGTGTAAAATAAAAATTTTAAATGAGATAAGAATGAGGGTAATTATTGCTGTTTCTTGCATCCATGAAGAAAGTTATTAGAAACGGAAAAATGTTTTCCTTTTCCAGTCTGGCATATTTGACATTTCAATCCACAAATTCATACATCATGATCACAGCATATACAAATAATATCAGTAGTAAAAAAATAGTTACAATCTTATTGTATGGGAAAAATACACTGTATTGCCTGTATATATATTTACTTGTACATGCAAATTGTTTGTAACTAAAATCGATTGATTGTTCAAGTAATACGGTTTTGTTTTCAAAAAATATCATTCAACAGCTGTGTACTGGGAAATAATGCACTCAGTGTGGGGCTGGGGTGTGTCCATCAACATAAAAGTTTCTAGTCACTTGAGGCAACTGCAGTACAATGCCGTCCAACTCTTTTGTTAAAATAATTTGACAACCTACAAAGAAACATATAAACTTGATTTAGATAGCCAATATCAATGAGAATTTTCAAAAGCTGTTGGGCAAAAAATTACCTAATCTAGAATTCTCTTTCAAAAACGGAGCCAAGTCGAGAAGATCGTCCTCTTTTTCCTCTGCTCCTGGCAACTTGTCCAAATAATTGTAATCAACATAAACGTGACACGTGGTGCAAGCCAGTGAAGCTTCACAAGCTCCTTCCATTTCTATGTTATACCTGTGTGCCAAGTATAACACGTTATCCCCAACTTTACCTCTGATGGGCGTCTTATTGCCATTTTTGTCAATGTATACAACATTAACCCTGCAAAATATTCGTGATTCAATATACATTTTTTTTGTATAATAACCAACTAAAACGCCAAAAGATGAAAAAATGAAGTTACCTACACTTCCTCCTCCGACTTTGGATCCTGCCACTCGTACTCCCCGTGAAAGGTGCCTGTAGAGGACATCGTGTCAACATTACATGAACCCACACGTGAGATCCTAGTAAACAAACAAAGCGTGCAAATACATACCGGCAGTCGTGTGCAGGAGTCGAGGACTTTGCTTGAGATTCGTGAGCAGTGTACATCGCCGAGTGTAACTTCTGAGTAGAGAAAAAGTCGAGAACATGGTCCTCATTCCCTCTATTATATTATTCGATGCAACAATGACGACAACAGAAATGATAACAGCATCGTTATTAAGTACTTAAGTATATCCCGGCTTCTTTCTTTCGTATCAAATGAAACTTACTTATGGCACGCGTAAATGCGTATCAGCGTATGTGTGTGCAAATAATCCAAACAAAAACTTTTAGATCACGTGCAGGTTTTTTACGTGTCCTTAGTTCCTTACACTTCTTTACACCTCAGTTCTTATACGTTGTTATTTGTTATTTTATTAAATCATTGCACACAACGAGCCTTTTAAAAGTTAAAACCAGAGTTATCACTCAATATGACATCGTAACGCAGTTGTAATACACAAAAATACATTTTTTAACATTGATATTTCAATTTTTGCGGTCTGGCGTCTAGTGCCAGTAAAGCGTAAAATACACGTGACACCATTGTATTATACCTTTTATCAATAATAATTTCGGCCAGTGTGGCTGCATCATCTGCGCCCTGCGGTTTTTGCTGCACTAATATCTGCTTATTTGCATACTTGTAGGGTACAAATTTAGAGAGAGTAACTTTTAGTGGGTATTTATATATTGTACCTTACATTAGTGCAGCGTGCCGACGACCGAAAAATAAACCATCAGCATCATTAAAATCGTCTCTTGAATTTGTTGATTTCCACCTGAGCAGTGCCTGAAGAAATCAAATAATCATACTTTACAATTCCCAAAGGCTTTGGGCCAAAGCGATATTTTTCGCATAAAAAACGTGCTGCCTGCAGGCAGTGCCAGAACTCAATAATCTCAAGAAAGTCGCGTTTGATAAACAAAACCATTTGAACGAGCATAGCCTGCACTTTCTCGGGGGCCCTCGGGTCGGCGGCGACGATGCTACAATCGACCGGCGCTGCATAATCGTCCAGTCTCGGAGGAGTCGCATACCTTGCCGCAGAGTCTGTCCAGCAATTATTTGGTTGTGTTTCTTTTTTTGACATATGTACCCAGCTATTTACCATTACCTTTAGAGTCGAGTGGAAAAGTTGTCTGCAGGAGAAAGGAACAGGGAAGAAAGTTGAGAGGTAGAGAGGGATACAGAGAGAGAGAGAGAGAGAGAGAGAGAAAGCTGGGGTCGGCGTAATAATTGCAGTGTTTTTTTCTGAGGTGAGTCGCCGACTTTTAATCGATATTCGGCTTTTTTAGCGTTCTTTTTGTTGCACATTGTTCTTTGTATTACCTGTGTCTGCATTGTCTGCAGGCGCGTGCGAGTGAGTCTCCGAAATGCTTTTCAAGTGCTTGGAATACTTACCTTGCTAGCTTTTGTTGTGTTAACTTTTTAGAGTTTATTTCAAGCACATGGCTTCCCTGCGTTGCGTGCTGGTATATAGTTTAGCCTGTAGGCTGGGTGATGTGAGATATATTTTTCGCGACTGTAGTGTGTGCCTGGATTCAATTAATAAAAAAATCTATGTTTAGCGCGGGTGGTAGTGTTGACACAAATTGCAAAGGTAGATGGCTCGTAGTACTACACGTGTGTGACACTTTTATTTTTCAGATTAAAATATGGTTGTGCTGAGTAATTTCTTGGCTCCTGAAGAAGGTATTCGCCATGAAGAGCCACACACCACTTTGTACATCAATGACACAGAAGTTGGCAAAGGAACCTTGTATATCACAGAAAGGTCTGTTAAATATCAATTTCATAGATTTATTAGCTCATGGTTCACGATCATATCACAATTACTTTGCATAGGTCCCTTTAATATTTAATCTTGTCTAGTAAATAATTTTGAAAACAGTTATACTGATTGCATCAAAATGTAAGATCTCATAAAAATCATGAAACATCTACAGCTTGCTTTCATGGGTAAACAACGACACCAGACAAGGATTTTCTCTTCAATATGATCATATATCCATACATGCTATCTCGCGAGACGAACAAGTACACCAAAGGCAATGTCTATACGTGATGGTTGATGCCAAAGTAGACTTTCCAGGTAGATTATCAGTCTAAAATGTAGAGATGACTTTCATGTATTTTTTAGTTCAAAATTCATTACTGCACACACATACATTTTGAAGCATATTTAATTTTTAATTTTGCAACAATGTTGTCGGCTTCTTCTTGCAACTGTTATTTTATTTTATAGATGGCTCGTCATTGGAACCCAGTGAAAGGAATGCAGACGAGAGCAACGAGAGTAACCAAGATGACGATTCGGATGCTCCAATTACCGAAATGAGATTCGCGCCAGATGATACGAATAATTTAGATGCCATGTTTCAAGCGATGAATGAGTGCCAAGCACTCCATCCTGACCCACAAGACAGTTACTCTGATGACGGTAAATGATTTTGATGCATGTTCACATTAATTTTTCTATACTCATAAATATTAATGACATGTCGTTTTCAATTAGATCAAGATGTGTATTTAGACGCGGAAGAGGAGGATTTCGAGCACTTGGAGGTTGGTGCGGGAGATGCTCCGTACATCATCCCTGCAGGTAATTTAATTAAGATCTTTTTTTAACTGAGTTGTTTTGCATATGCCATTTATATATATTTTCTCTTAGAACGAGTGGGAGGAGGTCAAAATGGCACACAGGAGGAAGTTATGGATATTGAAGCGGGTCAATTTGAAGACGCGGAAGAGGATCCGTAAAAACGAAAACTCCTTTCTGTCGCAGCTTGTATTTTCCAGCATTTAGTTACGATCTGCAATTCTGTGTCACTTATTTCACGCATACTCTCGTAGAGTAAGAAGAAAAAAACACTGATTCATAATCGTATGCACAGAGACAAAAAGGATGTAACAAATCTCTCAAAATCATTGAACTTGATTTATATTTATTTTGTACATGGCGATTTTTCATAGATAAAAATCATTTAACGTAAAAATAGTATATTTATTAAAAAAGACGCACATTATTTTTTATCATTTATTTAAGAACTTCACTAATTTTATTGTATAGATTCACAAGAATAATTTTATACGATTAAAAAAAATTTGTAAATTTATTAACCTGTTGCTAAACTTGCATAAGCCTTTTATTTTTTTTACAAATCATATATATAAAGAGCTTACTGACGCTTTTTTAAATTAATTAACGTTTGCCACAAAAATATCACATATTTCAAAAGTAAAAGTTGAACAAACGTTTTCCAACACTAAGTCGCAATGAATTTTTTTATCATACATATGTAACAAAATTTAAAACGATTTTGTAAATCTAGTCACAAGCACCTTACAAATTAGGAAAGATTAAATGATATAGTGCAAAATTTTGTAAAATCTCAGCAGCATAAACATTTGTTTATACTGTTTGAAAATCATTATTCATGTTGATTTCATGTTACTTCGAAGTAACTCGACACTTGCACTCTTATAATCTTTCACTGCCAAGCACGTAAACTATTTTCACAAGGTAAAAGTAATAAAGTACAAAGGAAAGCTTGACTTTCCATTTTTTTCTTTTTTTTTTTCTATAATACAACCAATAGAAGCCGCGCAAAACACATAATCATTCGCAAAAAGTGAAGAAGACTTAAATCAATTTACCAGTCTTTTTATCTAATCTTCTTAGGACCAAATATAAGATCGGCATCAGGCGCACCCTTTGGATGGTTGTACTTTTGCCGCCTCTCTCTATTAAGATTAACCGTAACAGGCCTGGTACCTTGATTGATCGCCTCCTGATAGTCCTCCTCCTCCTGGCGCTCCGTAATATTGAGCGTCAGCCTCTTGACCCTCTCCTTCTCCTCCTTTTGCTCCTGTTCCCTGTTTCTCAGGTTCATCGCTAGCTCGGAAGACACCGGCACCGCCAGATTCTTGTACTGCTGTTTGTTCCCCTTGCGCAGCATTAGCACAAAATCTACTGTCGAGGAGTCCATGGCGGGCGCCTCTTGGAGCTGCTCGTACGTCTTCTTGGTACTCTTAACGTGGAGCGGTACCGATATATCGACCTGCTGGGACTTTGCGCCGTCGCGCACTCGGTCCTGGATGTTATCGGAGACCATTTTGTCGAGAGCGGACAAAAAGTCTTCATCCTCCGGACAGTGAATGCGTTTCGGCCCCGCAGGCAGCACCGAGACCATCTCTGCGTCCATGAGCACCGTGCCACCGCCCTCCGACAGACTGTTACCCTCGCCCTGGGTATTGTCCTGCGTACCTTCGGTATGTCGTGGCAGTTTCCCGTGACGCCCGTCCATGGCCTCGTTCGTCCACTCGTCCTCATCGTCCTCGTCCTCATCAGTTTGTGCTTCCGACGCATCCTCCACCTCTTCGAAGTGCAGCTCTGCCTTTGCCTCACTACTCTCTACCGTCGCAGCCTCTTCGTCGACCTCCTGTATCGTGTTCATGTCGCCCGCCTCCTCGTCGATCGGCACTTCCGTCTCCAAGTTGGGATAGAGCGTGTGCTTGAGCTCCTCTATGGCATCCTGGGCTTCCTTCAAGCCCTCGATGAGGCGCATCTTCGGCCTGAGCATGGCAAGTGTGTCCCGAAACATGTAGTCCACGCCAACAGGGAACACATTGTCAGGCGTCCAGATCGGATCTGTCCGCTTGAACCAGTAGTAGTGCTGGAAGAACACAAGAAAGTAGTCGAGCTTCTTCTTGCTCGAGCCGTTGCTAAAGTACTGGCCGCAGGTCTCCAGCAGCACGCAGACCAGTCTTATGCGGAACAGGTGCTCGGGGGGGTCGAGCGGACTCGGCGCCGAGTGGTCCATGCTCACCCCGAACGTTATCAGGAGGTACAGCGTCCTGAAGATATCGCTGCTCTCGATCATCCGATAGTTGTAGAGCTCTCCGAGATACTTGACCATGGCGATGCGCCGCTGGTTGAACTTGGGCAAGTTGATCTCCATGCACAGTCTTATGTCTTCGAGAACGCCGTCGACGACGAGCGGCCCGACTGCCTCGTAGTGCGCCACGAGGCCAGCCAGAAGACTGCCGACGCAGCGGATGTTCAGGTACTTGACGTTGTACGCCGCCGTAAGACACTTGATGGCGTAGGCAGCTACGCCCTCGTCGTCCCAGTCGAGCTTCCTCATCCACTTGAGGACCTTGTCGGTGTTCGTCTTGGAGAGATCCTGGTAGAGCAGCTTGCGTATGAACTCGTGCATGGGCGGCCGGTACTTCTTGGGCACGCTGCCGAGGCTCTCAGGCGGGTTGACAAAGTAGTAGGCGTTCTCAATTATCGTGACGTAGCGCGAGTCCAGGGCGGTCACGGCCTTCTTGCGCATCATCTGCTCGAGGTAGACCTTGGTGCGCTGATGCGAGTCCGGGGAGCAGAAGAGAAACCTGCCGCAGGTCTCGAGCAAGTTGCAGGCCATCTCGATGTGATGGTGGGTAAAGTCGTGGAGTAGGACCTTGAGGCAGTAGAGGGCCTCGATCTTCGAGTAGAGCTTGAACTTGACCAGCTCGCCGATGTAACGCACGACCTTGATCTTGGACTCTATGTTGATCTGGTCCTTTTTGTGCACGTGGTACTTGAAATCGTGTTTGAGCATCTGGCACAGCTCGTTGCCGACTTCCGGCATCACCGGGTGAAGAATGGCCGCGAGTCGCGAGTAAAAGGGCAAGAGATCCAGCCGGATGCGCGACACGCCAAAGAGGGCCTTTATGAGTTTCTTCTTGTTGTGCTTGGTGTTGAGGGTCATTATGAAATCCGCAGCGGCGTTGTCGATCGTTTCCCGGTTCACGCAGTTGGGCAGGTGCGATATGAACGCGTCCAGCATGATTTTGTTGCTTATATTCGTGACCTGCGGTTCTTCCACCTCCGGCTCGGGCTCCTCCACTTTCTCAATGTCCTCGAGCTCGTCAAACGTCAGGTCCTCGTCCAGCACTTCCTCGGTTATCGTGGTATCCTGCTTCTCCTGCTTGGCCGGTGCTTCTTTGGTATAGGAGCCAGGCAGGATGAAAGTCAGGTCGGTGAGGACCTCGTAGAACCTCCGCGTCTCCTCATCCCCCCACATGTCTTCCATCGTACTATTCTCCTCACCCTCGCTGATCATCTTCAGCGACTCGTCCGCCTCTGCCTTGACTTCGTTGTCGATCGGCAGCTCTGGCATCTGCTCATCCAGCGTGTCGCGAAAATTTTGCACGCTTTGCAGCAGGCGCTCGTAGGAGAGCTTGAGGTTCTCGAGCTTCTCTTTCCTCTCGGAGCTGAGCTCGCCCCTGGTTTGAAGGATCTTCCTGTTCTGCTTCTCAAAGGCTTGCAGCTCTTTGTGATCCTTCAAGAGATGCTTGCACAGGGAGTTGTAGTAGTCACGCAGTAACGACCTCACGTTCTGCTGCTTGTCCGGCGTGAGAAGCTTACTCTTGGGTAGCACGACGTTCAGTTTCTCCGCGAGCTCCCTCACCCTCTTGGGCACCAGGCCCGCGTAATCCTCGCCACAGTGCCTGCAAAAACTCAGTATAATGGTCGCGTTGTTGTGCTCCTCTTTGTCCATGTTGATGAGAACCATCAGCACGGAGCCCAGAAGAGGCAGTCCCTGCTTGTGGGTAAAGATACCGGCATTGACGAGCTCGGCGTAAAATCTCAAGTCGACCCTCAGTTTGCTCGGGTTGGCGATCTTGTCGCTGACTTTGATGGACAGAGTCTTCTGCCAGTTCTCAAAGAAGTGCGTCGAAAACTCTGCGTAGGTCTGATGCAGGAAGCTGGACACCCTCACGGCCGGCCCGACGTCCGTCATCTTCAGCTTGGCGTCGACCAGAGCACTGGCGGCTTCGCTCACGTACTTGGTGAGGTTTAGATTGACCATGTCCTTCATGAACGTGTCCACCTGGGTGCCACCAAAGGTCTTGAGCTTTTTGACAAAGGTGGTGTTGCGCTTGAGACTGGAGTCGAGCTTGCTGAAGTACGAGTCGGGGGGCCGGCTCGCGTTGACGTTGGCCGCGCGGATCTCCTCCTTGGCAGCGAGGCGCTGCTCGGTTTCCCGGACAAAGTCCTCCAGGAACTTGCGGTCCTCGTCGCTGACGGCGTCCGGGTCCGGATTTTCGACCTCGGCCGGGGTTTCTTGGGACTCTGACATCGTGGGACTGGTGCAGCTTACGTTCTGAGTAGATGCTTGCTCGTGTTGTTGTTGTTGTTGTTGTTGTTGTTGTTGTTATTGTAGATGACAACGGCAGTGATACCGGTAAGGTTATGTTTTGGTCGCCTGTCGCTAAAACAGGCACATGCATTTCATTGTATCTAGGAAGAACCATTGGGGCGCGAGAAAAAAGAAGTCTCAAAATCGGAGAAAATTCGAATTGGCTTACCTCAGCTTCAACATATTTCACCTTTTGGTCGTGAGACTCGTGATTGCTGCACTTGGACATTTTCGACTCCGAAACTCCATGTATTACTATTATCCGCAAATGCGTCGGCTGCTCCAGTGAAATTTAGTTTCAATTTTCGACACCCCCCCAAGCGCCAGCTGCAGTAAGGCTGAAATCACACGGAGCGGAATAGAGCGAGCAGGATACATCCCCTGACCAGCGAAATAGAAAAAAGCGCAATAGCTCTCATTGGCTGTTTCTATGCCGCTCGCTCTATTACGTCGGTCTATTCCGCTCCATGTGATTTCAGCCTAAATTGGCTGTTTCTATGCCGCTCGCTCTATTACGTCGGTCTATTCCGCTCCATGTGATTTCAGCCTAAGGGCTTGCAGTGCCCGCGAAAAATTAAAAACTCACCTAACGTAAGAGACGTAAGAGCAACGAGTTAGCTTTCGGATAGAATAGCACCTGAATTGCAGTGTTTATACATTTGTATTAATTAATTTCGGTAAAAATAAACGTCGATTCTGCAAAGACCGAATGAACCGAGCATAATGGTCCAAATGGGGAAGCCACGCGTGCCTCCGAGGGCCGCCCCTCCCGAGGGGGTACTAAAAATAGAGAGTACACAGCGAAGAAAGAAAAAAAAGAAGAGAGAGAGGGAGAGAGAGAGAGAGTTTGCGCGCGGGTTGTTTTGCGCGTGTTTCGGATACACCGCGAGTTTCTTGGGCATTTGTCAAAAAGGGGGATAAGATTGATGGTCGTCCCGTCGCTCGCGGGGATTCAGCACCGCTCGGGCGAAAACGACAGCTGCGAGCGCGCGTTTATTATTATCATCACCGTTGCAATATCTCTCGGACCGTGGATGGTTTTGCAATACGCGCGCGTTCTCTCGACTTTTGACGCTTCGCGGGTGGATTTTGCATTTTTTAAATCTTTGACGGTGTGCGTCCATCACGAGCGTATGTTACAGTAAGGCGTTCATGTCTGAAAATACAAACAAACGTGTGCGTGCAGCGAACGTGGGGCGAGACGGCGTTTCCCGAGCTTCGCCGAATCCCGGGGGGGGGGGGGGGGTCATTAACCACGGCCGGTCGTCGCCGAATTTCCGGTTGCATGCCGAAGGGGACTCGCCATTTCTG
>JAPYYV010002941.1:0-34913 GCA_030522625.1 Copidosoma aretas
GGGGGGGGGGAGGGGGGCGAGGGGTGGTGGGGGGGGGGCCCCCCCCCCCCCCCCCGGAGTGTATATACTGTATGGTTCCGACCAATTATGGAAGAGGCAGAGGAGAGCCTCCCCAGTTTATGCTGCCGGTGTTTTGCAGCCAAGAGTGCGTATAGCTGTACAGGATAGGCATGCACACATACACTTACCCTACCGGCTGGAGTATAGAAGCCAACATATTCTCCTCTATACCACCGTGGCGGCACGCGCGTAACCGTCCTTTCTTCCTCTCTGGGCTTTTTTCCCTTTAGTCGGAGGAATCGGACTCTTCTGGCTCCTAGTCCATTTTTTTTTTTTCCCTCAATAAGTGACTTTTGGCCAAGAGAGGAATGGGATTTGGGGCTTTACAATGCGATTGTTTATGCAGGCTTCTGGTTTTACATAGAATGCGGGTTTTCAATGCTCCCGCGCGTAGAATATTTATCGCGCGCAGTTAGCAAATGGATTCGGTCGAGCCTGCTATTCGGGTAGTTTATACTGCCCGATTGGAGGAGGTTGAAAAGGAAGGAGAAACAAATTCAAAATATTGATCATGCAAAGGACGCGATTTCCCATGAGGAGCAGCCAGCAGAGATTACGCTAATAGTATTCGTGTACCTGGAATCGCTGTGGGGAATGAAAAACACAGGCTCCATTTGACTGGGAAATATATCGGATCTTCCTGCGCTTTGAGAAACCGTGTGCACTTAAAACCTTTGAAGTCAAAAGTAACTCTGCCGCCTCTCCGCATCCGATACGGAAACGAGGACACGATCTCATTTGAAGCGCTTCCTTGCCGGGAACGGGAAATGTCTTTTGTAGGAGGAGTCCTTTGCCTGTTCTGGGGGCATGTACTAGGTTTTTCTCTTTTCCTTATTATTCTCTAATGTACCGTTTGGACGCCAGGATTATCTTGAAGACGAGGGAATCAGATCTTGGAGGATAAAAATCTGAAACTATAACAAAAGCAGAGTTTATGATTTTCTGCCGTTGGGCTGCCAGGAAAGTTAGATTCGATGGAGTTCTTTCATTTCATTGCCAAGCTTTCACTCAAATTATGAGGACAAATCCTGGAGTAAGCGAAAACTAATGGCTGGCTGTACAAAGAAATAACATTAAAAATACAAGTGGTATACCATAGCTCCATTAGAGGGTACCATCCAGACTCAATGTACAAGATGTAATCAAAACATATGGTGAATGATTGTATTATGGACAAGACTTATAGTTTTTTACCAAATTCAAAAAATCCTCGAAAAATTTCAACACAAATAAATTCCTTGATCCTTTTCAAAAACTCTCAGAGACAGCAAGCTAACATCGCTAACAGCTCTTCAAGCAACATGATTACCAGAAATTCTCAGTTACAAGTCAAGAAGCAACTTTTGTACCCTGCACATCCCAACCCTCGTTTTCTTCAAACTTTTTTTTTAGACTCTGCCCAAGAAAACGATCGGACCGCCGCGACGGCGCATAATACTCGCGCACTGGTAGCTTCTGATTCTCGAACCAGAAAATAACCAAACTACCGTACACATACATATACATGAATCGCCTACATACATACCTTTGTGTGCATCCATGCATATAATATGTTATACTTACAGCAAAACCACGAACAGAGCATCGACATGTAGCTGCATCATCATGTGCGTTATTATCGCAGTCGCTCGAGCTTCGATCTTGTTCTTGATCCTCTCTTTCTCTCGGCCCCAGCTCCAAAGCGGCGCAGCAGAGTGCTGTTGTACATGTATTCATGCATGCGAGATGTAGGTACGTGTATACGCGCACTTCTTGAGCATTACAAGGCGGCAAAAGCAACAGAATTTTAATGACGCCGCTGCATTTGTACGTGTTGTGTGCATGCGTGTGTCTGCTTTGCGTGGAGGAGAGCTGCGAGAGAATGAGATACGACCTTTTACTCCAAGTTTTTTTTTCTTTCTTTTTTCCGTTGGTACACGACGTCTGGGTAGTGTGAATTTTTGCCGATTCCGGGTTATTATCTCTCTCGCCTGAGATGCTTATTGCAAACTCACCAACTGGAGATCTGATGAGATGTATTTTTAACACATACTTTTTTTTCGGGAAAACAGGTGTGGGGGTAGGTTGTAAATTGAATAGTCGAGGGTCTCATTGCTCGCGAGATGGATAATGTATGCAGGAGTAAAGACTGGTGTAACTGAAATTCTGATGCCTGCGCATATCGAGAACGTGTACTTTCAAATTTAATTTAAGTCAGTCGTATTTTTACGTCTCGTTCGGTAACCATTTTTTGACTCGAAGGATATTGTGTAGATCCTCTGTTTCTTTTAGCCAATTGCGAGGTCAAATGATGAACGACTGTGTGGTTAAAAAAAATTAGTTCAAATTTGTAGTCATTCACAAAAATAATTGATGTCAAAGCAAATACTTGATAAAAATGTGCTGAATGTTTCAAGACTTTTCATTTTTATGAGATGTACTTATACACAAGAAATGCAAAAAAAGGTGAAATAAGTTATAGACCTTATCCTTTACTCTATAGTCTTAAGTATATGACCCGCTATTAATTATTATCAGTTTCATTTCGGTACGTCAGATTAAAAAAGTACGTAGATTACGATAGGCTAGTGATGTTGCAAGAATGTACGATAATAAAAAATCTGACAGAGATATGGAAGAACAACCAGTTGGCAAAAACCGTTTAGTAGACCAAAGCGACAACGGATATAGACGATATTTTAATCGATTGGAGAGTAAAAAATGGATGGAGTGACCGTGGGTTGGAAGAAATAATAATCATGATGATAATAATAATAATAATAATAATAATCACAATAATAATATTGATAACAATATCAGTAATTACAATAACAATGATAATGATAATGGAATCATAACTTATTTTACCATGTTGAAATGGTTAATAATTTATACTAATCACGAGAAAAAGTTATTAGTTATTAGGCTATGATTTAGGATGGGTGTTTGTGCTGTTGAACATTTGAACTTTTGAAAGTTTATTTTTAACAAAATTCTTTGCAAATACAATAAGACGTGTTTTTGCCACAGGCTCGCTGGAAACTTACCACGTTCGCTTGTTGATTGTAAAGAAGAAATATACATCGTTGTCATAGTAACGATAATAATAGCTTTTCAATAAAAGTGCGTCATGACCAAACGTCTGTGAGTGATTCTGTTCTAGTTATATGAGGAGAAAAAGGCCAATAACCCTTATTTGATTGATCGTGACGCGGTCTTCATAACGGCTCAAATCTATTATGTCGACACACTTTTATTAAGCAACAATAGTGATTAAAGGGAACAAACGAACGTGTAAATAAATAAAAATAACGCTCAACAACATAGAGAATCTACTTATAAATTGAAAAGCACAAAGTGGCCCGCCCTGCCTTGCTCGACTGTTTCTACTTAGTTTGATACAAAACGGACTATTAACAACACAAGCCAGTTTAAGTATACGTTGCGATAATCGAAGTAAGCCTCGATATATCGGAATTAACCATTGGCATCTTTGTACAATGGACACTGCACAACTTGTAGCAGTACAGATTATGATAATACTGTTTTTATTATATTTTGCTTAATTATCTACTAAGATCTCAAAGCCTATATGTCAGTTTATGAAAACATCCAAATTACGATGGGCTAAACATGTTACAAGATTGTTAACTTGTCAGAATGCTTCTCGTGTGGGTTCACCCAAGACTGTCTACCGAGCACCATGCTTTGTTAATACTTCAAAGTATAGCATCCCATGTCTTTTGCACGGAAATCAATACTATGTTTGGTACATCACCTACACATTGTCGAAGATAAAAATCTTCGTACACTGTAAATTGAAAATAACGTTTCCAAAGCAGATATCGATTTTAAATTCACTTTATAAAAAGCGTGACTGATGGAGTCGTTTGTAAATTTTTGATGCCCACGCCGTCACTTGTTTATTTCCTTTTGCGTTTGCCCAGTAATCTGCCTAATGAAAATCGATTCCCGAACACCGCGTCCACCATCGATAAAGTATTAATGGCTCATTGGCGAACTTTTAGGATGCTCAATTATAGATCTACTACTCATCAAAGTTACTCTGCCATTACGAAAACAACATGAACTACTGTTAAAATTATCGTTCTCAACAAAAACAAGAGCTGGCTTCGAAAGAGAAAAAAAGGCAGAAAAAATAAGTATAAAAAGAAAAATGCCAACAAGTGCTATCAAGAGAAAGCACAAACTCGGAAACGTATACACATGTGCAGAGAGAGTGAGAGTAGCGAGCCCGATTCTCTGAAAAGGAACGAGGCGTGCAACAGTAACAGGTAGCAACAGTAGCTGATGCTCTGGAAATGCACTTGAAGTAACGATACTGCAGTGTGGAACGGCGAAAGGAGAAAAAGAGGAAGAAGAAGAAGCAGCAGCAGCAGCAGCAGCAGCAGCAGCTAAGGCTCTCATAACAGCACTAAGAGCAGCAGCAGCGGCGGCAGGGAGATAAAAGTCTCCTCGTAAAAGCCCCACCGGCCATTCAATTAGCAATTAGCGCGATTTTACGGGCGAGATGCGTCATAAGGGACTGCTCCGAGCGCGAAAATCGGTAGCTGCTGTGTATAGGGTGCCCTGCACACTGATGGTATACTTACTCACTGGGATGCGGCGACAGTGTGAGCCTGCACGTATGTATATACCCTTGCTGCTATATAATGCTGTTATAGTGGTTGTGGTAAAATAGCCGAACATCAGTTATATCACACTGTAACTTGGCTGATGAGGATTACAAAAGAAAAAAACGAGACCGAGAATAATAGCGGCTTCTTTTTCGGACGGAGGAGAACAGATTCGCACGGAAGATGAGTGCGGTGTCCTATATACATCCGTCTCGATTGCACGAGGGGCTCAGAGTGAATGGAGACCGGCGCGCTTACGCATCACATGTTGTTTTTATATACGCGGCTCTGCTCGTGAGCATCTGCGTGTGTTTATACACACACCTGAATTTAAACAAGTGGCGGTGGCGGTGGTTGGCAAGGCAGGAGTTTCGAGTTACCATTTAAAACCGGGCGAGCGCGCTTAAGTGAGTTATTAAGATCGTAATCTTATGCCCGGCCCTGAGTTGTTTGGGGCCTATATTATGTGCGTGTTGTACACACACGTGGAGTGTGTGGCGTGGATATAGGTTTGCACAGCCTGTATGCCACAGGCAGACCGAGTGGTAGAGTTGTTACCGTGTGCGTGCGCGATTAGGCTTAATTGCCCGTCAATTGTCACACGGATCGGTGCACGCGTGAATGGATTTTGGTGCTCTCGTTGGGATGTTTGATTTAAAAAACATTTTAAGATTATCAGGTGACGATTGGACTTGGGAAGGTTGAAAAGAGTATCAGGTTTTGGATCGTATACAATCGGTTGCGTAAAGATGGTGTTGACATTGAATTTAGACGTCTGTTGGTCAAAGTTATATATAGACGTACGATCGACTATCGTATCTTTGCTAGTGCAAGATGCGTAAGGAAGTTCTATTGATGGGTGCAAAAAGTATAAGATTAAACAGGCCTGAATGGATTTTCTTTGCTATAAACCGCTACAAACAGTAAGATTGTTTCATACTTTATCAAATAAAAACCATTACAATCATTCTCAATTACGTTTATTACAAAAGATCAGTTGACAACCTATATTAAACTTATACCATTAAAAATAACTACTAATCCATGTGTGTTCAAAGAAATCCCATATGTTGTACATCTAAATACCTGAGATGCAAGAAGACAATTTAGCAATAATCAATACAAGATATCTATATTTCATGCTATAGATATATGTAGCTAAGTATAAAAGTGCAAAATAGTAGGAACTGAATTGTGAAATTATCACCCTTTACAAGTAGTATATTTTATTTTATAGTAGTACCAAAATTTATACGAACGCTCTGCGAGAGACAAAATAAATATCTTTTCTCCATTCTCACGAAAACCATATAAAAAATAGGATTCCCCGGAAAGCCCCAAAAATTTATATCCCAACTAAACCACTTGCCCGCACGTAATTTTTCAGTGCGCCGGATAAAATATTCGATCTCCATTCACTCGCCAACAAAGTCCCCAACGCATTCGAGGCAATAAAAGCAGGAAAAATTCTCCCTTTTTTTTTACAAAACCAACTTCAAACCAAACGGGCGAACAATGTGCCAAAAACAACAATAACAATCGCCGATAGCTGAAAAAACGTTAATTTGCTCATCCCGGAGGTAACCCAACCACCACCATCACACTGTTATATATCCCTGCCCCCAATTTACGAACGTAAAGTACACAATGCATATACAACATACCCAACCAGTCGTAAAAAACGATCGTGTCCTACTTCCGCTTGCAGCAGCGTAATCGCATTATCGGCGAAATAATTCGCGGCTGTGGCCAAAGACACGCGCTTTGAGGGCTCAGTCGAATACATCGGTAAACAGGGCCTGATAATGTTGTAAATAAGCCATCGCCATTGTTCGTGTATTTTACCGCCTGCTCACATGTGTCAACATGTGTGTTTGTGTTGGAGAATTTTAGATTACGTACAGATATACGCGAATGTGGTTGGTATAACAGGGGGGTGGGAGGTATTGCGTGCCAGCGGGGGGTGGGGGGTAAGTGAAAAAGTTTAATGGATGGTGCGATACACCCGTGCGTTTTAGGCTGCGGGGCGTTGTTTGATGGATAACGTTGGATTAGCGTTACACTTTTAATGCTCGCCGCTGGGAGTTTATTTACGAGCTACTTTCTCGTTTACGGAGCCAGCTGATACGGACGCCAGCTCGTACCCGAACGACTTTTTTTATCTCATTCACTTTTAACTCGCTCTGGTGTACTGCATGCGGGCAATTTCGTTGATCATAACGAACGTACAAGGGTTGTTTTACATGATGCGTGCATGATGATAACATTTGATTATGAAGATGAAATAAGAAAACTATTATTAACAGTTAAACGAAAAAGAAAAAAAAAAAAAAAAAAAAAAAAAAAAAAAAATATGATTATATATAACCCAAGTTCTCTCCCTCTAATTTATTTATTCATTTGATGATCGATATACATTCTCTTCATCTTGGTTAATATTGTATACACATATTTCACTATTATAATACTATACACACATTCTTTGGATTGAAAATAACAAAATATTTCTTGACATTTAACTCAAGTTATTGATACTTGATAGCAGTCAATGAGTGTGATTTGAATTCTCGTAATCATTATCATATCTGTCAGCGTATACATAAATAATATTCGTAGAACTCATGGAAAGCTGTACAAAATCCTCATTGCAGTCTACTTGCTTGAGTGAACTGTAATAAAAACCGTGAAAAAAAAGTTTACCAATCAACGAGTAAAACGCAAAAAAAGGCACAACCCTTTCAATCTCCGTCCCTAAAAACTAATAAACGAAAATTCTCTAGATTTTAATTGAAACTCGGCATCGGGGGTGATTTTTTTTTTTTTTTTTCACTCGCTGCAGCCCAGTGCCGCCAGTAAATTAAAGCCATCGTCGTCAAAGAAAACAGGCGAAACCAATTCATTCACACGCGCGCGGCAGCCACAGCGATCGGGGCTGCGAGAGAGCGCCCGAGCTTTATTAAAAGTGTTACCTCCCCCGGGAATAAGAGTAATTGAAAAAAAGGCAATTAAGGTCGAGTCCCCCGTGCACGCGTATGAGCTGCGCTGCTCGACAGTTCTTAGCGTGTAACAATTTTGTTTTATTCGCTCGTTCGGGGTTTGCTTATTAAACCACCACGTCCCGCGCGGGGGCCTCGACAAACTTTTTTCCCGGTCGTCCCGGACGTGCGTCCGAATTAAATTTGCGAACAAATAAACCCTGTGCGCGGAGAGGGGCTCGATTCGTCCGAGGGGGCGGGAGGCCGAATTGAATCGTGCGCTCCGTGTTTAATTAAAAAAATAGTTATACCATCGGGGCACGCGCTATATCCCTTCGGCAGTGGCTCGACTAGTTTTTGTCAATTTTTGCCCGACGCGAAAACCACAATTCTCTTTCACAGTGTTATTCGGCGGCAACGTCCAACTCGCATCGTAAATATTCATCATTTCGAAAACCACCCTTTCACCGGTATTATACACAGCCGGCGCTCCAAAAGCCACGCGAAGCGACAGCGGCGCGGTTCGATTTTCCTTCCGCGCCCGTCGTCGGGATTATTGGAGCGTACACGGCTCTCGAGCCCTTTCGTTCCGATCGACATCAAAACACGTCGAGCCCGCGCTCTCTCCCACGTCCCCGTAATGACACTGCCGCGCTGCTCGCTGTATTATACACTCTGCCCCCGTTTCCCCCGCTCGCAACCAGAAAAACAGTCGCTGCTGTAGTTTTAATTCTTCTTCCTCTTCTCTCGGCTACGATTCCGTCGTCGAAACGAAGCCCCACGGCTTACGCCTTCGCGCTAAATCTCCGGCACCTATTCCATTAGCAGAGATAGGTCCACCAGCGCACACCTCTGTACACGTTTGCGTATATGCATCCACACGTACACAAACGCGAACCCTGTACACGACACCACGCGAAATCCCGAGAAACGCGCCCTCCCGTTTGATTTACTCCGCTGCGCGGTTGGAGCCCCGATAACCGCTTTCCTCCCCCTCACCCGCAACCGCATTATACACTGCACCAACACCGGCAGCAACAGCAGCAGCGGTTCGAAAAATCGCGAGCGTATCGGGGGCCCTAATGGCCGGGTCCGGCGCGTAAATATAGATTTGTTTTGCCTCTCTCCCTTGCTCCCTCGATCGGCGCTGCACTATAACGAGCATGCACCGGGGTGGTTGTACAGTGTATACGTGCACACACACACACACATACGTACAGGGACGGACTCTGCAGCACTCGCGGCCTTTTTTGGCGTTATTACACGCAGTGCGTTCGACGGATAAAAGAAGCCGTATACCTATACACACCGCGGTGCAGTTGTGTGCCGCCGCCTCCTCCTCCTCCTTCTTTCGATCCCCTTGCGTGTGCCGATCGTAAATCTTCGGCTGCCGGGAGGGCACATCTTGCCCGGGCACTTATACCGCGCGCGCGCGCGCCCGTATAGGTATACAATATGCCCGGGGAGACTCTGTATGTAGAATATAATAGGTGTACCCGCGCGCGAGAGGATAAGCCGCGCGGTCGATGCAATGCGTGCGATGCAGAACACAGAGGAATCGTTCGGCGGGACGCTGCAGTGCTTTGTTATCGGCTTCGGCTGGCTGTGATGCTCGTCTGTATATATACGATCGAAACAAGCAGGGCGGCGGGGTGGGGGAAAAAACCACTGACTTCTTTGAAATTCGAGTTTAACAGTGCGGTGCGCTTGGTGATTGTCCTGATGCTCGCTGCGTCGCGTGTACATCGAAATTTGAAACGATGTCGGTAGAGATTTCAGTCGACTTGAGTAATGCAGTTTATTCATTTTCGTGACGTTCAATTTTGATATTATTGCCTCGACCAGATTTTCTTGAAAAATTTTGTGGATCCTTTGACCCGGATACAACTATACTTGAATGGTTGGAGGAGTACGGTGCATTTTTATACGTTGGACTAGTTAGATAGCAATAATTATGTGTTTCAAACAATTGAATTCAAATGGTCTATTTTAGGAAAGGTTTTGGATGTATTATAACTGGTCTCTGATTAATTTTGTACGCGAGTAAACTATTTTAAGAAAGTTTTTTTTTCTCCGGAACGTAAATATAGTTAACATTTATTATTCATATCACGGTATCACGCTCTACTATAAATCCGACAGCTTGTGTTTTTACCTATACGGACACAGGTGAATGATTAATGAAAACTATTTTCTTCCACCTCTTGCCATCGTATTAAATATTCATTGAATAAATAAACTTCACCGGAAACTTGGTATTTTATGACATTAAATTTTATGCCTGCAAGCACGTAGTTTTCTGTGAACTTCATTTTAGCTACAGATTAATAATTTGCACACAATCTAAAGTATTCTAAGGAATTAAGTTTCACAATAAATATTTACGAGATACTCCGTAAATTTTAAAGATTTTTTGAAAACGAGTAAATTAAAGTGCACATCAAGAGCTCGAATTCACATGAAGGCGTAGTAGAAAATTAAAAAAAAATTGTTCTAAATCATGTAACATATATTTTTTGTGGATTTGCTACAATGTGAGTGAATTTGGCTCATAATCAGGGTAGAAAAATACAACATTACGTAGTAAACTTATGTTACTGAGTTACAAAAAAAAATATAAATAAAATAATCCTCAACTTTTCCCTACGGTGAAAAACAAAGTAAAAATAAATCTCGAAACAAAACCACTCACCAACACTAAACGACAATAAACACGGCAACAAGCATCCGCATGTACATAACTTTCCCAAAGTGTAACGCTCGCCGAGCGACGAGGATCCCGTATCCTCTTTTTCCCTTTATTCACCGGAGAAAAAAAAAGAACTCACACGCACACATACGCGAAACAATGGCTATACACATACAGGATAAAACTGCGCGCTCCGCTCGCCACTTCCATTAGCCAAACGCAAGACAGCACGCATTGTGAGCCTTTGCTTGTAAGCCTTCCCTTCGAAAGGAATATCTCGCGCAAACAACATCAACAACGAAAAAAAAAGGAAAACAGCGGAAGGAGCGACGAGAGAAGAGCTACCGGAAACGTCAAAAAGGCAGCGCTGACAGCACAGCTATACGGTACAGCGCGTAGTAGATAGTTCATATTGGTGATGCCTAGGACACACTTTTGGCCCCCGTCGATATTCAATTTCCTGCCCGTCAGAGAGCGAATATCCATACCGCGCCGCGTCTCCTCGCGAATATAAATATGTGTTTACAGCCGCGCTGATACCGCTGCTTTTGTAGTGAATAGACTACGTGTGTATTGTGTGGGCGTAGTCGTATCGTGCGATTTTATGCACTTATGATCGTAAGTGCAAATACGTCGGCTTTTTTGCCGATACGCTTGAGATCGAGTCATCGTCGTGCCGTGGGCTTTCCAGTTTGCTTGGCCGCTTATCTGTTTCTTGTATCATTGATTTTTTGAGATTATTTTTCAGACGTAGGTTAAACAATGTATTTGTGTATGTAACTATGATTGAATAATATGTATTAATTATGGTTTAAATTAATATTGGTACACTTTCACGGGACGCAGAAAGCAGCTTATGGCGTAAATATAGAGCGAAATTCATATTTTTTAACAAAGAATTAAAAAATAACATGCATATTAGCCTAAAAGTGTCATATTTGAGGAAAAATAACAAAAATAAATCAAGAAAAACACATTTGACGAACGTTAATTGTTGAAAAATTAAAATTTTTTTTGAACAAACAACATTACCTCTTATCTGATAGGATGCGATGCTAGAAGCTATGTCTGGTCGCTGGTAATCTGACAATGTGAACTAAGTACATCTTGACACTGGAAGTTGCTTACAGTATCCCGTCAAAATGTATGCTGTATAACCTGTCGTCAAAGGCACTGTTGTGCTTGAGTCAAGATGGCGTCATGCCGATGTCACGTCACCAACTACACTGACTCACTGTCTTGTCATACAATCGGCGCACTTCCTGTCGCGCAGAAAACACGCGGTTTATCCCAGTGCGATCATGCGCTGTGACACTGCGTAGTAGGATCGCGCCACGCATTGCTCATAGCGTGATTTTGGAATTGGCGCCTAATATCTGCGCAGATTACCAAAAACTCGCGCATTTTCTGTGCGTGTGTCGGATGCTGAAAGAAACTTCTAGCGTTATATCAAGAAGTTCAACATGATCGGATTTCCAGCGTCTAGACGCAGTTTCTAGCATGAAGTCCAGTCAGTTAAGAGATTATCTTGTTCGCACGAAGTGAATTTAAATTTTGAAGCAAGTTGGAACAATTTACGTGAGTCAAATGTGTTTTACTTGAAATATTTTTATTATTCATGCGCAAACACGGTAATTTTTGGGGGTATGGTTATTATTTTTTATAATATTATCAATGTATTTAAATGAAAATTTTATTTAAATACGAACTTATCGATATAGTAATTATGTACAAGATTGAATAATACACTTGAATAATTAGTCTACTAGTACAAACATTAGCCATCGAACGGTGGGGAATTTAAAATAGACCTTTCATTAGACATAAAATTCATAAAATTATTTATTGACGTTCTCATGTTAAGTCACTATCACCAACATGACCAATGGAAAAAATGATGGAAAAATTATTGATAGTATAAAATTTTTCGGGGGAATACATCAAATATTATGATGTACCCTCAGCAGCTTGGTCCACATATCGACCATTTCAAATACTAATGAACAAGCCCATTCGTTAGAATCATTGATTGGATAAACTTCTATACTACCCTATCGAATTTAAAAACTGCTCGACCATTCAATAATATCAATGGCTATCCAAATTATTTATTGTTCTGTATGTGCTCTCCTCCTAATGGGCGCACACACACATACACACGGACTCTGCGATCAAAACTTCGGTCCTAAACTTTTAATTACAAACAAACAACTCCCCAGTCGCGCCAGCCAACGTTTAGTTTCACGAAAAAGCGCATATGTGTCAAGGCCGAGCAAGAAAGCGCAAACATCGAAATTTCCCCCGGACTCCCTCTCTAAACTGTTTAGCGCGCGCAAATAAACCTCCGCGATTTTGCCTCCTCTCCCTTATCGCGCAAGAAAACTTTGCCAATTAAACGGCCGTGAAAAATCGACGCGCGCTGCCTGAAATCCCGAATCCCAAGTTCGTATAATGTGCGATATTATTTCGCCTGCAGCAAAAGTTAAACAGACGCTCGTAATTCGGAAGCCCTTTTCGCGAGCACGTGCTGGCTTCCGCTCTCTGGCTCTGTTTACTTTTTTAGGCGCTGGATCGGAGATCAGGCACGTATTGAGATTCGATTTTCGTTCATCCCTCCATTGTGACATTATTCGTCTAGTTTATCTTTCTCCGACTATCGCGGCGATGGTCCGATTGATATTTTACAAATGTTTTTTTGAAATATTCGAAGCGTGCAATGGGAGAGCTGGAATTTTTCTAAATCTCATGGTAAATTCAAATATGTATAAATACTTAAATTAATGTAACCATCGTGTGTGTGTGATGGGTTGGATGACAGGGGAGCTCTCTCTCTCTCTCTCTCTCTCTACTTAGTTAATATGCCATAGCGTCGTTAAGTATACTCATTTGCCATCTATTTCTATTGCGTCGCGACGACTAATTGTGTATTCTATGATTGTTTAACTTAGCTGTTAGCACGCTTAGTAACTAAACATCTTTAACTAAGTCTCAACGCGTAACTAATGACAGACTGCTTTATTTGCAGCGCCTCTAATCCTGAGGTGTGCTGATACTGTTCGCGTCCTATAATTCTGTTTCAGTTCTTGATTATAAGCTATTGCGAATTTTTCCAGTGCACCTGGTCTCGTTAGTTTTAAGTCTACTTTAAAATCATTCAGGTCACAATACTAAAAACGCCGGACAGCAGAAGGTAAAAATACTATTTTCTTACTTGATGTTGAACTTGTTGATATTTGTTTTTATATTTGTCTTGTATTTATACTTACATATGAGCCTTTTGCTTCCTGAATGATAAATCGTCCTGCGTCTATTCTACGATATTGATACCTGCATGTGAAATTGCCTGCTTTACGCTTTATTTTAGTCGGGCCAACAGCGCTGCGCAGTGTATATTCCACTATGTCGATACTCCTTGTCTTGCCTACGCCGCTAATAATTGCATTTTCTATATTGCGTTTTCTTTATTGCGTTTTGTAATTGCGTTTCAAATTATGCTTATATATATATATATATGTAGGAACCCAGAGTTTAAATATCGGTGTTCACGGTGAAACTAAAACGCATGTCTTAGAGATTTTTTTTTTTTCAAGTATTGATTTGGTAAAAAAAATAATAATTATTATTCAGCTATTTTTTGTACATATACCAATATCCCTCTCTGCCCACGCACGTACGACCGAGAGGTCCATCATTCTTGAAGAGTAATCGTCGGAAAAATATTCAATAAAATCAAAGCTGAGGAAATAATTGCACAAATCACTTGACCCTGAGGCGCATTTTCCTCTACCGCGCGCACAGCGAGCCATATATACAACGTGTCCACGCAGGTACCCTCGTATCGTGCGCGCATAATACAATATATACTTTGACGCAGATAATACGCAGGCAAACAAGCACACTCAAGAGATAAACACACATACGCGTATCTTTCTCGATCCACCGATCCACGTGCGTCGTAAATCCTTCACCTAGCCACACGCGGCCTCCACACCGATGGAGCGCGATGATGCACTTCACCTTCCCTTACGCGCTTGTGTGTAAGGTATGCACATATGCATATAAATGTGAGCGCGCGGGTGCCGTTACGCCGCACCACGGGCAATCCGAAAGTGCCGGCCGATTAAGCGTCGGTGCGTATACGTAGCTTCGAGCCGTTATGTTGTATGTGATGCGCGAGGTGTGGTTGGCTGCAGAGGAAAGATAAAGATGGATTGCGCGTGGTGTGCGGAAGATTCTTTTTTATTACCTTTTTTGCTTCATTCTTCCGCAAAGTGGAGGAGTTATGAAGGCGAAGTATGTGAAGGAGTGGACGTCCGCGTGACGAATATACGCAGAGTATTGTTACACGTTTACTCCATTAGCGATAGCCGACAGGATGATGAGTAGAGTCTTTTTTTTTTCTCGGCACAAAAATGTTTTTCGCTCAAGAAGCTTGCATGGTTTTTTGAAAAATGAGAATGCAGCGATCTGTGAAAGTTCAGGCACAGTCACGGTGCAAGAATTAGCGAAAAAGGATTTCATGGTTAGGGCTTTTCAAACTACAGCTCTTGTGGTGCGGGTATCGTTTTAAACAGATAAGTTGGATAAAACTCGATAATATAAATCCAGCAAAAAAGTTCAAGCTTTCTGAAAATATGTGTTACGATCCTTTTTCTGGGATTTTTGGCTGTTAAAATTTTGTATAAAATTATTTGAAACAATTTTGATGAAGGCACGAACTCTGGCATATTATTTTAATACCCCTCAATCACTTAAAGAGTACCCAAAGATTAACCTTCATTTTTGGTACTGCAATTTTAGTGGATTAATTTTTGACATTTATCTTTTTTTTTATAATAAAATTATGGATCAAAAACAATTACTGTCGTGATATTGAAACACAGCAATGAATACCAGGCGTAGAAATAGAATCCAGCGTCCAAAGTGCGAATGACAGAATGAAACTGACAGGTGTGAAAATAAACGAAGCAAATGGTCCGCACGTTTGAATTTGTCATACACGAGATGGTATTCGCACATTTCCCGTTTTGATTTTCATTGAAATTCTCCGTGACTGACTGATATGGCGCGCATATTCGAGCTCAATCTAATGAAACTTTGCTGTCCGTGATGTCCTCGAACTGACTGAATTTTGCATATGCGTTTCTGCATCATTATCATGTGCATTTTGATGCGAGTGGACTATACTATTTTCGTATGCACTTTCGAGCCTAAAGTTGTCGTCAAGGTATTTTTAACATTTGAATATTTCAAAGCCATGAATTCTGTGACAGATGAAAAGTGAAATGCAGATTAGCTTGAAGCCTCGTGTATCGCTGACAGGCTGAATAAATCGGAATAAATGCTGATAAATGTTGAGCGATTTCCATTAAATTGAATCGTGTATGGTAACGTGAAAAAAAACCAAAAGCAGTACCAAAGATTTTATTAGAGTTAAAGAATTAAAAGTGTTATTGGAACTTTTTGTTATTTGGGGCAGTGCAAATTTATAAATTTTAAAACATTTCTTAATGTAAACTAGAAAAATGTAAAGTAATGGGATTTATCTTCAACACACAATGTAAATTTGAGTATACTTTTTTTTTTTTGGTAATGTTACCAAAAAGAGTAATAGATTATTGTGCAGAATCATGAAGTATATAAAGTCTCGCATGCGACAGTAAAGGACATTCCATTAGATTAACCATCGATTCAAAAGATGTAATCGAGATTTTTTATTTCATGCCATACATACTTTCATCCTATTCAGTAATTTTATGTACATTTTATCATGAAACTTTATTTTTAAAACCTAAAAAAAATCTCCACGAAGGAACCAATCCCGAAATATCCAAACAAACAACAGACCGCAGTTTCAATGAAATACTTCAACGGAGAGACGCTGCCAAAACATTCCCCCTCAAAAGCTCACAGGGACGAGGGACTTGAAACGTTTGATTTGACGGCCGTCTGCTATATATCCGTTTGCTTTACGCAAATTCATTTCGCAGGAAGACGAGCTCTATTACTCTCGGCTTTTCACTGCTTATTCTCGATGATGGGCTCGTGCAAACAAGTCGGACTCCGTGTTCTTCCTCCACGCGTGTCACGTCAAAATCAGCAGCTCGTCTCCACGACTATTCCCCTCATTTTCCGAGCGCTCGTCCGTAATTATGCGTCGCCAGACAAATAATGCTATAACTGGCGAGCACGAGGGTGGAAAAGGTTTTTGAGATAAAATTTAAGAGCAGATCTAGACGATAGGACTATGCCGATGACGCAAGAGATGTATTTATCAGTGAATTGGTCACTCAATGGTTTTCCACTCTACATCTCGCTCTACATCGTGAATTTTTCAAACATCTGTTCTTTATTGAAGCGTCCGAAGTCCGCTGATTGGTTGAACGTAAACAAACTAAAGGGAGTTTTGCAATCAAACTTTTGAAAGTGAACGCTGCACTCGACCAACTGATTTCTTCGAAAACTTCAATTGGATGTGTATACGTCGGGGCAAACAACAATTTTTCCCCCAACTTTCATTCTCGCGCTGCGACGCACGATACTATCGACCCCCAGCGCCCTTTTTCCAACTTACTCGAATGTAGGTGATGCATTTCCGTCAACAACTGCTCGTGTTTACCCTCCACCCGCTCCTTCCTCGAAACGCGCGCGCGCGCACACACACACACACACACACACACACACACACATAGCGAACGGCGTGTCCCGACTATACAGTTCACACCGAGTCAGCCGGCAAAGACAAATAAAAAGCTCCTCGAGTGGGGCTAAACTGTCGCTACGGGTACTGCAACCTTCGTTTCCCGCAGCACGCGGGATGCAAAGTCAGAGGGGGCGGAGGCGAGAGCTGGGGGCAAAAAAGCGCGCGGTCGGCCAATTGAATCCCCATCGAGCCGATTGCGCAATTAGCGCGGGCGGCCGACTCGAAGTGCACCTTCCCTCCTCCTAATGAGCTTTTCTTCCCTACGTCTCCGTGCGCGACTCTGCCCCGCTCGTATATATACACACACGTATACGCGAATGCACTTGATGCGAGTAGTTCCCCCAGCCGTTCGCTTCGAAAACTTTCATCCCTTCGGATTCCCTCCACCACCGTCGAATCGTTTTTCTTACGTTTTATTCCCGCACGTGCACGCTCGTGCATAAAGCGCAGCAGCCGGCTGGTTTATCTTGGCCACGCTTCTTAAATTGCCGTCGGTTCGCGCGGCACTGCCCCGGCTTTATTTTTCATCCTCCGGCTGGCTCCCTCCCGGCTATTCTTGCCAGTACATTGTTATTATTGCCGCTGTACTTCGGGAACTGGGTTACTCGCTCCGTAACTTTATCATTATTTCGCGATATTTCAATGTTCCCGGCCTGTTTTTCTTTTATTTCATTTCACTGGAAGTATTGCATCTGGTTTTATTTGTTTTCTTGTTCTGGGTTTTTTTTTTCTCCGGGAATTAACACTGTTTTGACGCGATTATCAGAGAAGGCGGGAGATAACTTTAGTGCGTTGGGAGAGGCAGGGCCGGTAACGATGCGGGTTAGTAAAACGTTGGGTCGGAGTGTATAAGAGCTTGATGGTTGTTCTTTATTGATGCTAAGAGGATACAAGCATAAAAGTTGAGAAGAGCATCAGAATACGAGATAAATGATTTAACAGATACGTGTAACTCGATTTAACTGTTGCAACTCGTGAGTACGTAGAAAATAGTCATTCCATGGGTTATTAATCATCATCAGCCAGTACACTTATATTATTAATCATCATACCTTGTAATTGCATATTGTACAATTATTACAACTAATCAGTTTTTATTACTAATTTGCTTGTAGTTGAATATAATCAATGATTATTATGCACAAATCTTCAAAAACAAAAGTAGATCAACCAACAGGTCAAGGATTTTAAACGTTGAATTCGAATTATTATTAATTTTTACGTAAGCAAGTAATCAGCAACGAAGACAAAAGTTTTTAAAAGAAACGCTTAGCAGTTTTGTTCCTCTTTTTTCCTCGCGTCACATGTTCCCCGGCACTTTGTTTCCGTTCGCACATGCATTTCTGCTCTTTCCGCGAACTACTCGGTTTTGCATAATATTATACATAAACGCAGCCAGACCCACTCACATGCAGCAGAGACCCGAGACGCAGCGCAGGAGAGTAGGTCTAATTGTCCTAATGACTCACCTTCCCGATCCAGTTGCAGCTCCATTTCTCTGGGCACACGGCACAGTGTTCCAGTGAGAGACTCCGTCGTACATGCGATGCTCTTTCGCTTTCAGCACGTATTGTCGGCCAGCTCTCGGAAACTCTCGGTTCTTCTTGACGGGGCTGCTCGTGTGCTGTATAGTTGTAAGCCGTGCGGGTGTAGGAGAGAGCGACGACTCGCGACTCCAAGCTTCATTTTTTATTCTTCATATTTTTACTCCACTCATTGTTTTTAATGGGGATAGTTGTGAAGGGTCGTACAAAACCGGAACAACGCGGAATCATGCCTTTTTCTCGAGAAATGCATCAGAGGGGGAGAATTTCAGTGAAGTTTCCTACGCTCTCGAGTGGACGTCTTTGAAGTTCTCGCATCATGCAGCGAGCAACGGAAAAGTATAATCGTGCATATATTATTACTACGAGCTTCAGAAAACAGCCATCCGTGCAATTCATAAATTCATAAATTCGAAGAAACTCTTATTCATACACACAACTCGCTCACAACGATTCCCCGAACGCGCATTATCCACCTCCGGAACAATAACAAAAATTATCCGGGAAAAAAAGAAGGAGGAATATCCATAAAAGTCTCCGCTCCCGAGCCCGCTCTTCTTCTCCGCTGCACCAGCTCCCTACCTCCGTACACCCTATATACAGCACGTAATCTTCCTCCTCCAGCTCCCGCACGTCTGGTCCATATAGAAGAAATCGCAGTGCGCGCACGAGTGACTACCAGCCGAAAATTTTCCTTACAGGGCTTCACCTCCGGTGTACACACACACATACAGGCCCTGACTGGCTGGCTGGCTCCGCAAAAGGCGCTGCATCGGGGCGACTCCGGGCGAGGCAGTCGATTCGGGTGCGACAGACCGGAAATAAACGCCGGCGCGAAAAACCAAACCTCCCGCTTGCTTCCCTCTTTTTTTTTACCCGCCCGTAAGTACGCGTACATGTGTACTTTGCTCGCGCGTGTACGTGTGAGTGCGGAACTACGGAGAGAAAGGAGTGCCTGTATATATGCACGTCCTCTCTAGGAGAGGCGCGCGCGCAGAGGCTCGTCTTCACGTACGGCCGATTGTGCGTGAAACTCGGCCTTTCGGACCTGGTGATGTGGTGGTATGGTAGTCCTTATGTGTATAGTCAGCTGGTCGACGTCTGTTTTGATCCTTCTTTTGTCTTCCTTTTCACGGGGTGCCTTTGAAATTTCCCTCCTCACTCCCCCCCCCCCTCCCCGATACCTTTCTCCTGGGGCTTTGTGCGCATCTCAGAGGCTCGCGGCCATGCATGCGTTTTCTTTTCTTCCGCGTATAAGCGTATGAATGCCAGCGTGTGGCCGTGCTTTTCTCGTTTTGTAGATCTTCACGCTTAATTATGCAATTTCGGTCGGCGGAGGAGGAGGGGAATTGTTTTCGCCGATGCTTCTCGTTAAGACGAGCATGGCCCGTGTGTTAAGGTACATACCTATATACACACCGTCGTATATCGAATTGCTCCCTTTGTGGGCGGCTGAAAGCCAGTGCCGGGTTTCCATTGTCCGGCTTCTGCGTATCGATGTAAAACGCGAGGTAAAACGGGACCGTATGCAGTTTACGGCCGTCCTCAATGGAGATGTATTCCGTTTCTCCGGGATAGGAAAATATTTTTCAGCGGTGGGCATACCGCGTGGACGCGCGGACTTGGTCAAGCTGGGTATGGATGATGTTTCGGGTAATTCACGACGATCGGGATGGATTACCATTTGGGGTCTCGGATTAATTGACGAACACAATGGGCAGTGGATTTGTGAGGGAATTCGAAACGAACTTTCGGACGGATCGGGAGTTGAATTTTGAATACAGCTATATTTATTGAAAAACGTAGTAGAAGAATTAGCAAAAATACAATTTTTTAATTTACATACTTCCAATGCAAGTATTATAGCAAAAAAACATACAAGCAATATGATACAAAAACGACAAAGATAAGGTCACTGAAATTCGTGATAATTGTTGGAGTAATGTTTAACCGTTGCACAATATATGTGCCTTCTGAAATTTGGATGTTTTATTTGTTGCGATGAAACGAATGCATCAAAATTTTGAAAAGAATTCCCCCTGAACGTCCTCCCTCGACTTACATCGCCGATCGAAAAGGAAAGCCCGTACTCCACGCGCCAAAGTCAACGCAATCCCCTAGACGCGGACTCTAAAAAAGAGGGAAGATAGGGGACGGGGAGGGGCCGGAGCAAAAAGGCAAAATTGAATTCGATCATCCACAAACTGCGCAATTTTAAGCTCGTTTCGACGTCCGTTATCTTCACCGCACGCCTTCCCTCCCTTCCGCGATCGTCGTCCGCCAAAGCCCTCGAAATTGCCGAATCGTCATTTGCGGCCGAGCAAAGCCTCTATCCCCAAAGTGCACCGCCGAGCTCTCTCGCAAGACGTCCCGCAAGGCGAATTCCGCGTCCATATAGAGAGAAAAGTAAAGTGTCATAGCCGTCTTACGTGTACGGTGCGCCCGTGTCTATGTATATAAGCCCCTGAGAAATGGACGAACGGGAGGAGGGAGAATACGTCTCATTTTCCCAGCCCCCCCTTTTTGTCTCGTCCACCAGACTCCTTTTTCTTCTCTCTCTCTCTCTCTCTGTCTCTTTCTGTCTTGAGCACTGGTCATTTCCTGCGTGCGGGACCGAAAGAGAGAGAAAGAGAGAGGGCGGCGGAGAAGAGGGATTTGGCTTTTCTCGATGAGTGGACGACGCCGGCTACCGGCCATAATTCAAGCGTGGCCGTGGCGGCGCAACGTCGCCGTGGGATAAAGTCCACCAGAGTCATCTGTATTACTTATAACCTATGTGTACAGGAGCTCGCTGAGAGAGAGGGAGGTGGAATTGCACGTGGGCCCCATTGATGTTACAATTTAATATTTCGCACGGTTATTTACTCTATCATGCACGGTGTATTACACGAAATTGGATCGAATGGCTTTACAGCGGCGCGCGCGATTAGGCGAAATTGCAGCGCAGCTCGCGCGCGAAGATTACAGCGGACCAAAGTACCCGCAATTTCGAGCGGACGGTCCGCGTTCCGGGAAAGAGTGCCCGTCCGCAGGTGTACGCGTAAACACACCCGAGATTTTAGAGTCACCCCCGGGGCTGTATACGTAAGTACGGATGAAAGGCCCGATGATCGGCGCGGGGAACACCCGCGCGCCCCCCGACGCTGATGCACCCACCGGGCGCTCTCGAAACTTTCCCTCCTCCTACGCGTGAGATCTTTGGTCGCGTTAGCGCCGGCTGCAGCGCGTCCAGGGAAACTGTGCGCAGGGAAGGGTTTCTCGATTATTGTTGCTCTGCGGCGAGAAGCCTCGGAATTTTTACGGGGGGACCCGGGGAATTTATGGTTCCCTGCCGTTCGACGCCTTATTCTCGTTCGCCGGGGCAAGTGTTCCCAAGCCCAACGACCATTGTTTCGCATTGCGCGCTACCATGCATAAACACGGCGGGCATCGCTCGCCTGATTTATCGCGGCAGGCGTTTCTCGAATCTTATCGCGAGTTCTGCGAAACGAGCGTTGGATATTATCGAGCTCGATCCTGCCTTTCGGGGCTGAACATTTTCCGAGCTAATTTGTCGTTGCCGCGAACAAAATTCCATTGGATCCGTCAGGAAGTTTGCCGAAAAGTATTGGACACGCATAATTGTTCCTCTTTTCTTACTTGTGAACAAAAATCTACGGCTAAGGAGCTAAGTGACGCCACGAAGGCTGGAAATCTAATGCTTAATTTTAAGGTGCTTATTTATCTTCGTCAGCTTTTGTTAAAAGAAAAAATACGTGTCCAATGTACCTGGGCACGTACATTTTTCGATGGTTCACCTTATAAACCAAAAAAAATGTATAATTATTTGTCAAAAACACCCACGGCTCGCCCTATCTTGCGGAGCGCACGCTCTGTGCAAAAAGATGATCCTAGGAAAAATTAATCGTCCTCACTCCTTGCTCGAGCTCTTCGATACTACTCAGCAAAAGCAGATTAGAAGGAGCGGAAAGGCCGGCCGGTGACTCTCGCTCGGTTTGTCGAGCTGTGGTCTCTGGAGCGAAATTTTTCTCGACACTCCGCTGCGGATGTTGCCAGAAAGAGAGAGGGAAAGAGAGAGGCCCGCAGAGGGGGGATTAGAGCCGCTGTCTCTCGGATGTCGAAGCTAAGCTCTCGTCGTCATGATACTGGATTACACGCCCGCTTGAAATATCGCGGGCGCAGAAGGCGAGAATCGGACTGCTGTAAGGGATGTGGACGCGCGCGGCTACGATAAGCCGGCTATGATGATGATGATGATTCTGCGCCTTGAGATGATGGGCTTCTCGTTCGATTATTTTTTTGGGGGGAGACGCGGTTCATGCTTTTTGGGCTCGACCGATGGGGGATAAAAATGAGTTTGGCTTATTTTTCTTTTATTTTTACAATTTTTTTATTAAAATCGAGTAGCTGTGATGATCAAAAGCATTGAGTGGTTTGATGGTAATTTTGTTGTATGCTTGGCTTTCGAAGCGCTTTGATGAATATTTTTTCGAAAACAGTGTTCACGAGTTTTCGTGACGTTAGGATCTACCTTTTTTTTTTCATTTTATAATACACGAATCGTGAGGTCAGGAGAACGAGGTGATACAAAAATAGCTATTGAAACTGGAATCTCGTTTCTCGTGTCTCTGAGCCCCTCGATAAATTAATTTTTTGCCTTCACTCGGATTAAGAAGTCAGGTTTTACAACTCAATTTCTCGCAGTAATATAGTCATTTTTTTTTCTTCCAACTGCAGCAGGCCTGGATTAAATTAACACACATATATTTGTGATAACTAACATGAAAATCGTCTTGCGCCTTAAATTTATCTCTAAAACAAAATTAAAAAAGAAAGGATCATCCGTTTAAAAACAGTCTTTACCACCAATGCACGAGTGAAATTCTCATCGCAACCAGAAGAGCATTCCATTAAAAATAAAAAAGAAACTCGCGCTGTTTACATAACAAGCTTGTATCACGATCGTCATGATTATTTTTTGCCCCTTCTTTATGTGTTTCATTAACGTTTACAGCGCCGAACTCAATCAGCCCGACTCGATCAATTTCTGAAACAATGGCTGGCAGGGCAAACGGGCTCTCATTGAATCTCCGCCCTCCCCTGCTGCTGCTGCCTCCGCTTTGATCTTTACGTAACAGGAGAGCGGGAGAGCGAGCGAACGAGAGAGCCCCACGGTAATGACTAATTATTACCTAACGAGCTACGCCAATTTTTCGCCACACAGTCGTGCAGCAGCGACCGACGAGAGTCACTCACGCGAGATACACATCGCGACATCGAGCGCTGTTGTACATATACCCAATCACCAGAACGGGCTTACTCGGGATTTCTTTCTCTTTCAACTCTGTATTTACGCATTACGGGGCTCCTAAGCCCATCTCAAAGGGGTTTCCCGCTATTCGGGGTAGTCGTGCCGAACTTCTAGGCCTTGGCGCTCGTCTCGGCGGACGATTACCTCACCCTTCCTGTAGGAGTCGGGTGGCCCGAGCAGTATTTACGTGTGTGACCCTCCTAAGCCAGAGTACGACCCTCGGATCTTGAGACGGACAAAGGATGCTCCCGTCTATATCCCTGCGCGACGATTTCGCTAAGCGCGACTCGTGTTCGATTTCCGGATAGGGTATTACGGCGTATCACGGGCTGGTGACTGCTGTGACCTTGGCGGGGAGTAGTGATGGGAACGGTGTATAGAGTATTGGTCGAGAGTTTTGTATGTTCTTTCGTATGAATGGGAATAATATTTATTTATTTTTTGGTACGTCGAATTTGGAAATGTTACATGATATTTAGAGTCAGTTTTTATATTTATTATACATTTACAACTTTAATAAAGAATTATCAGTAGATACATTCCTAATATGAATTTTTTTTTTCAGGTGAGTCATCAAACTTCCTTAAGGGGTCTTGGACAACGTAAGTTATTATTAGTGTTATTAATCTATCCATGCGTTGTGTTACATAATACTTTTTTATCCTCGATCATTTTTACACGCAATTGAATTAGAATGCTTTGCCGTCTCGTGTCCCTTTCAACTAAAGTTTACAAGATCCAAATCGATCACAACATACATGCAATAGTTTGGTAATTTTTATACTTGTATGCCTCTGTGCAGTGAATTTATAAGTATAATCTAACTTGTATTGACTTTGATTCAATTTTTCGTTAACTTTGTACAGATATTTTTTAATCCCAGATTTTTTCGGTCTCATGCCTTTTCTTATTACAATTTTTTCTTTTTTTACTTTTTTGTTATGCGTCCCTTCTTTTTGCGTTTCTCCTGTACTTTGGGTTAACAAAATTCAAAATAGATCTATAACACAACAAGAAGAGACAGCAATAATTGTTTGACTCACGCACGTATCATGACAAAACACTTTACGTTGTACAAAAAAATATATTCACACACCTCATTAAATAAACTGATTCCGCACTCACGCGCCTGTTATTCAATTTGGCCGAATAATCGATGAGAGCCTCACCGGCACAAAACACGCCTCGTTCACCCCCCAACAGTAGCATCATAGCAAATGCCGATAGCACGGCCGGCTTATCGAACCATCGACTACGAATTCGCATGTCCCCCGCCCGTCCGTCCCCGCCGCTTATATCGAGCTTCCTTTTCGGCTCCAGCGTAGCGCCGGAGATCGATCTGTCAAAAACGAGTGCTATCGCCTTTCACAATTAAATCATCAAGGGGGAAGGGGATGGGTAGTATTGAGAACCGTCCGCCTTATCTGACGCTGTCGGGGTCGATCAGTTGTTTGGAGGGGGATTGATTATTGATTGATCATAAAATTCGCTCGCCATGGAGGCTGAATCTGGAAATTCAATTGAACGATAGCAAGGTACAATGTACGATGGAATATTCTAGTAGTTTCATTATTTACACCGTTGAACATGGACATCGACGTTTAAATCGCGCTTTTCGCACACGGTATACGTGAGTATCGGTAAAACGAAACGATCCTCGACGGGGAAACTCTAAAAAATTCAGTATACGCAATGGAGCGAACAACAGCAATATCACATTCGTTTAGCGTCGATCCGAGCGTTTATGGTAACGAATTCACCCCCCCCCCCCCCCCCCCCCCCCCCCCACCCCCCCCCCCCCCCCCCACCCACGCCCGCCCCCGCCACCCCCAAGCCTGAATTCGAAATCGCAGAGGAGGAAACGAAATCTCCAGACCGTATATACATTATACCTCTATACTACTGTGCCATACTTCTATTATACTGTACCACTGTACCGCGCTCTGCAACCGGCTCCGCGTGACGCTACAAGTTTCCCTATTTATGCAGGCCGCAGATGCTCGAGATCAAAACTCACTTATCCCGCAAACTCACTCGCGCGCGGCTCTCTGTCTCTCTCATCCCCGCTCTCCGCGTTTACGACCATTGTGATTTATATTCCCTTTCGTATATTATGGAGTTTTGACGCCATTCGACGGATAAATATTTTGATGAGCCGGGATGACGAGATGGACGAGGGGTTCGCGGGTTCTGTTAGTTGGATGATGTGTGATGTTGCGTAGTATACAGTTGATGTGCTGAGTAATATTGATATTATGCGCAAAGAATATTTATGCATCTTAGTCTAAATGATTGATGGATACTGTAATGAAGCCTCTTTGATTTTTACAGATACCTGAAAGCATTGAAATCCAAAAAGATATATTTTAACGATTCAAGTAAATGCTTGACTAATTGAAACCTTGTTTAATATAAAATATCTTTGAATAACAAACAGGGAAAGAAAATTACGAAGGCTGACATAAGTTGCAGTTAAAGGCACATTATAATTTTCTTCCTCACAATGAACAGGTAGGACCATTGCCAACGTAGTTACAATTGCAATACTAAGAATGCAACAGGGCGCGTCAGTTCTCGCGAGCGACAACGAATAAAGTAATACCCGTTTAACAAGCCCGAGCCGAAGCAGAGGAAAGAAAAGCCCTAATAAGCCGCGGCGTGGGACTTTTTTCAATATTCATTATACACAAGGGCCCGGCCGCCGTATCATGTGCTGCACAGGTGCACACACGTTGCGGTCGTAAATTAACGAGGCCCATTTTTCCGCTGGAGATGCAAATGAAAAATATGCCCCGGCACAATCGCGATCCGGATCGCGCCTCGGGCCCATTCGTTTTTCCCATTCGACTTTATCTCTCTCTCTCTCTCGCGCGGGCTGGAAAAGAAGAGGCAAAAAAAGCATCACTTCCGTATTTCGCGAACAAAGGGGGAGAACAGAAGCCACGCAGCAGCAGCGCGAAAAAAAGATGCGACGATAAGCAAGATGGAGGGCCCAGATCGGATCTCGGGTTTTAATGATCGAAACGAGAGCACTGTCCGAGCATGAGAGGCAAGGGCGCGGGAGGCGATTTTTATCCCCCCTCTTCTTCGTTTATTTGTTCGGCGAAACGCGCGATTAATATAAGTGCCGGAGGAAGTTTTCGGCCTTGCGCTCTAGCTGATTCGGAGTACATGTTACACACGAATATTATTTTATTCAACGTGACAGTGCTCCCGATAGAAGGGAACGGGAGAGCTCGTGTAGCCTTGGCGCGGTAATGGCTTCCATCTACGCCAGCGATCGTATCGCGCGGGGTAATTACTCTGAAATGACAATGCTGGATAAAAGTGGGTCACGCGGACGAAACGGGTTGAAAATTAGAATCTCATTCGACACTCGGCTACCTCCGATCTGAATGTGTGGGGAATAAAAACGAAGTCATAGTACCCAACAGAAATAAAGCGGAACGAGTAACCGGGGAAGCACGGGTTCACGTGTAGCGTGCCAAGAGACAAAGAGAAAAATACAGCCAGAATTATACATTGTTGTACCACGTACACCATGTCTGGCTCTTAAAGACAAATATAGTTTTCTATTATTAAGTATAATTCAATAATATCAATTAATAAATCTATTGGATATACATATAGGATAAACGCAAATGAAACGCACAGAATGAATATCGATAGGGGGAAGCATTGTTGATGAGGAATATTTTAGTTCAAGGATCATAAAGTTGTAAATAAAGGATGAAATAATAGTTACGATGAAATGAGTTCGAGTTCGCAGTACTTATACTGCGACTGTTCAAAATTGTAGTGCAAAATTATGTATGCCAATTCGATTTTTCGAACTAGATTGATGCAAGAGAAAATACTTATAAAAATAAGGAAAATGATAATGCTCGTAAGTATGGTGTAAAATTATGGTGCATTAAAATATTCCGAGTATTAATAATTCATGAAATCGGTGGTTTAATTATCACATAGCCTTAATGTTATACAATACATCGGACATACAGCGTACAGTGAGAGCACTGAGAGAGCCGACAGCGCGTTAGTTCTCCTGTGCAATGCAATCCGCTGCAGTAACGCGATCTGCTGTAACTAAATCGTGCGTACGCACACACACACCCACACGCGCGTCTTTTGGGTGTATCATCCGCAGGTGAGAGGGGGCGGGGGGAGAGAGCGACTGACAGTCGTCGAGAGAGGGAACGTGCGAGCGCAGAGTTCGGGGGTAGGGGTAGGAAGACGGATGGGCCCATCGGCGGATTATTTTATCACGTCCATGCGCCCGCGTTTCGTATGCTCCGCGCGCGCACGCGTGGGTCGGATTGATGTATTTATATGGTTGTGCATCGCGTCCTAATTGCCGGTGCCGGAAATGGGGTATCGATTATATATATCGAGGGGTGCGGTGCTTGGGCTGTATCTTTCGGCGATCGGGCGTAGAATACAGAGTTTCCGCCATTGCTGTAAACCATATTACAGGTTTTTGTCAGTATTTCCGTACTTTTTTCGGGGTTCGCGTGATGAAGCCGAAAAAAGTCGACTCGACGCATCATTATAGTGGGAGCTGCTAGAATCGCGAAAACAAAAATCGCGCGGTGAGTACTTGCTTGTTTTTAACAAGAATACAATTCATTTCTGAACAGAATGATTAACAAACATACACCATCCATCAAACTGTACCATGCACCACCTCACGAACGTATTTCAAATACGACGCCGAAGCAGCGCTAACGACTGCCTCTTGCATACTTGTTTTTTTTTTTCTTTAATAAAAACGCCCAGTAACGTCGCGTGCCCGACGCAGAATGTAATTTCAGTATTTTCCATCGCCCGTGCAAGCCGAGCCCCGAGCACTTCGTTACATTCCCGGAATAACGAGATAATAAAACCCCAAGCGCGAGAAACGAGGGGCGAGAGAGGGAAAGAACGGGGCCACGGGGGCGAAATATCGATGTTTCGCCCCCTCCCCTCGAAAAAGCCGCTCTCTAAAAAACACACTGAACCACATACATACATACACACACGCGTAAATGTACAGGCGTATAGAGGGGCTAACGAGGCGGCCGCCCGTTTTCCGGCAACGCTGACTCATCGCCCGCAACTGCGCGACGGTACCGCGACGCACAACAACACGAGAAAGCGAAAGCTGCCGCCGCGGAGTGGAAAGGGGGCGATAAAGGGAGGAACGGGCTTTCCGCGCTCGACTCTTCGTTCTCGCGAGCGGGGGAGGGGAGCGAGCGTCGGATCGCAGCATTTTTGCGCACGCAAAGCGAGAGAAGAAGAAGGGGAGGAGGAGACAGAAGAGGAGCTGCCGTGGGTGGAGGATGTACATCGTTACGTAACAGAGCACTATACTTTATGACTGCTCCCCCGCGTGGGTTCGGTCGACGAGGGGCCGCACACGCGCGTCACTTCGAATGTATATTTTACACGCGTAAGTGTATATCCACGGGGAAGAGAAGGTGTGTAAGAAGACGAAATTTGTCGCCATATATGCGCGTACACGTGCGAGCTACGGTGGTGCGTACAGGGGGGTGGCGTCGACATCAAAGAATCGGGTCGAACTAACCGGGCGTGGCGCGCTCTCGAGAACTTCCGAGGTATAGTCCACTATAGGAGAGTACATAAGGCTCTCGGAGTGGCTCCGAACGGAGGGAGAAAGTGGAATTCTCTTTAATCACAGTTTCGCGTGGGATTCTTCACTGGGGCAGTGTACCTGGTGACGAAACTCAAATTTCACGCTTAAAATCGAGATTTTCATCGATCGTTGTATCAGATATACAACTTCGAAACGAAACCTATGTACAAACGCAATGAAGAAAGGGAGGAGGAAGAGCCGCGTATAAAGTGTAACTAATCAACTCCGAAACGATTCCCCGTGGTCTGCTCTCTCCCGGCTACCCGCGATAAAACTCACTCTCGCGGGATCCATCTTCCGTTGTGTGCATAAAATAGCCGCTATCATCATCATCATCATCATCATCATCATCACTGCCGGCCAACAACAACAACAACCTCCTCCGCACTGCAAAAAAAAAAAAAAAACACATGCTCACCATCTCACGACCTTCTTTTTCCTCCTCCGGTAAACTTCTCGGTCACGAAAAATCTCATCCAACGCACGCAGGGCATATCCCCGCGATCGAAGTTCTCAATTTTCCGCGGGGATGGATACCTTGTGTATACAACTTGCCGTGAGAGGCACGTTAATTTCGCCGCCCAGGCCAGCTCCCACCGCTCCTCCCACCCCCTCGGTTCCCACAGCGCATAATACAGCAGCATCAGCCGAGTGAACGTGCCCGCGGTGATCTCTCTCGCACCTAGGTGTATCCCGCGTCCGAGCCCAAGCTGTGTGTAACACTTGTACTCCACTGTTACTGGTATACCTGCTCATACACATGTATATATACACTCTGCACCCTGCCAGCACGTTCTCTTTGCACAGCGGCGTCCAATGTCTGTGTACAAGCAGTCATGAGCGAGCGGATTTCAGTAGCCGCCGCGGTTGTTGTACAGTCGGGTCCGTAGCGTTAATAAGAAAGAGATACTGCGGGGAGAAAGAGGAGGAGGCGAGCTCAGGAGGAGCGCATTGTAGTAGCAGCGGTGCGATTGCTTATTTGCAGCTCTGCACGAAATAAGTTTCGTTACGTAATGACATAGGAGCAGGAGCCGAGTTGGAAGAATCAGGGGGGGGAGGAACTGACGTCTTGTTCTCCTCTTGCCTTGGGATACTTATATACACACGCTCCATGTGAATGCTGATGTTAACACGACCCGTGTCCTGCATGTCTTTTCGTTTGTTCGCTCGTAGCAGTTTTTGCTGCCAACTGCTATTATGGCAAAGTAATGAGACTCAATGGTAGGTGGTGACGAAGAGGCCGAGAAACGAGAATGGTTTAGTTGTTGTTGGCGATGTCGTCGTTGCTGTGGTGGTGGTCTCGTACGGCTTCATTTGTATCGAGCGATTTGCTTCCATATAATACCGCGAATCGGAGGTCTTTGTTCTCCAAGCAACGCCGTCACGTGCACGATGACTCTCTCGAGTTGACGTTTCACCGGTGTATGCAGGGCATATACTGTAAATAAACTTCATCCAGCTGCATTATTATTTATTGCACACGTAGTTCGATGAAATTGATGGAGCTCGTCATTCCCCGACTATACTCATCAGTATCTGCACCGTATATATACGTATAGTATTCAATTAAGTGTTAATCCAATCAAGCTACTCCGCCAAACGGGTCAACGTATATGTATACAGGAATGGTAATTCCATCCAACCGTGAGCGCGGACATTGTAGCTACTCCATCCGAAGAGGGAGACCGGGAGGGAGTTAGTAGGTCAAACTTAATTCCCAGTAAAACACGCCGGGCCCGTCAACGCGACAGCGCCACGACTGGCGCAAAAAGCCGCCGCATCAGCGAACTCCACCGGGAGACCCGCGGCCGGGGCAAACACCATTAGATACTCCCCCGGCGTCCGAGCGCGGGAGGAGATAAAAATCCACAATCCCTTTCTGGTCAATTATCCCCCGGCGGAGCACTCGAGAGGGAGAGAGAGAGAGAGAGAGAGAGGTCCGCTGGCCGAAAATTCGCCCAGCGAAAGGTGCATTAGTCAGCTCTACTCCCGGCAAAACACACCGGGAACTTCTTCCTTCCGCTCCTCTTCGCCACTGCACTCGGGCGGCTGAGGAGAGTTCTCGGCCAAATCTACATCCAACTCGGGCTCGGTCCAAATCTCCGGCGCTTGTAATCTCCCCGCTCGGACTGAATTTCTGCCGGGAGAGAAAGAGGGGATTCCCCCGGCTTATCCCGCCCGGCAGTCGATACACACGTTCCCCCGGTCCTTCCGTCCGCATAGTGTCTATAATGGATCCGTAGCCTTAGTGTGCGACTGAAATTCTGATATCCCTCTGCAGGAGTTACACGGGCGCTCCGATCCCGCAGCAGCCACCGCAGCCTCGACACCTTCCAGAAGCCCCCTCCGGTCGATAATCCGGCCCCTATCGCGGTTCGTCCGTTCCTCGTCCCCTTTTTCTTCTTTTTTCGCTCGCGCTCCTCGCGAACTCCATCACGGGTACGGGATAGATTATTATTCAGTGATCGGAACGCGCTCAGAAGGTTACGTTCGCGTATCGATTCTTCACAGAAGGGGATTGTGTGTTACGGCGTATAAGCGACAAAAAAGCAGGTGTAATTAACATCGCGCGAGACAAAAGGAGGAGAGCGCGAGTGGGAGCCCCATTGAAATGTGTATCGGCGTATCAGGTGTCGCTCCGCTTCTGGGAAGGATGGCTTATATGCGCGCTCTGCTTCTGCACGACGTAAAAAGAGGAGAGGGACCAGCGGGGAAAGATTCCAAAGGATTCACTGACGTTTCTCCGCATCGGAACGTGTTCTCCTTTTTTTCCCCCTACTTCTGATACACTTGCGCTGTAAGCGTATATTACGGTTTTTTTTTTCGAGAGCATACCACTCAAATACTAAACACGGACACTTGTTCTGAGCTCTTCTCGTTTTTCATTCGTCTGCTCATCGAGTTGTTTCAGAATTATAATAGCTGCCTCGCATTGTAAAGAGAGATACTATGTTACTTTTTTTACTGTTACTTTTGAGAATAAATAAGAACGATAATCGGTTGATATGCAATCAAACGAACTTTGGAGTTTCTACGGAACATCTTGGTCACAATAGATTTATATGATAAGAGTTTTATCTTGATTTACCAAATTAAAAAGTAAGACGATTGAGAGAAGTTTCATACAATTCGAAATTCGAGTAACTGCACATTAAGGCGAGATCATGAAATTCAAGAGTCGTTTGACACAAAATAATTCTCAAATTTAAAATCTAATCATACATTTTAATTACCAATATTCAAAATCTTATTTGACTACCTTTCATTTGTTCAAAAAAGTAGATTATAAAAAAAAAGCTATGCCCAAGCAGAAATAAACGTCGCATTATTTTCTTTTTTTATATTTCTTTTTTAAGTCAGTTGAGGAATTTATGCCCTTGCACTCTGGATGTCCAACGAGATGAGACTCCGTGTCTCGAACTATATCACCCTCTCAGATAATATGCACACTTTCTTACATTAATTTATCAACGAAAGATTCGCCCTTATACCGACTGATCCATACAAGAAGGCGGTACGAACAATTCAAAAAATACAAATTAATATCAATTATTCTGTTTGCATGACACAAAATCCAAAAAATCTCCTTCGCAGTACCTACCCGGGCGCACAATCAAAATTCAAGGCACGAAAAGATAGATAACTCTCGCCCTCACGCCTATACAGCCTGGACTCGTCGATAGAAGGTCCTGGCGTAGCGAATTTCAGGAACGAAACAGAATAGGGCTTCGAGCTGTGGGAACGGCACACCCGAAGCCCGCCGCGTGCGTTCCTTTACACCAGAAAAGCTTACCGAGAGGGGAGAATAAAAAAGAGGGATAGGACCCGGTGAGGAGACGTTATACGTACGTTCCCAATTACACGGGCATGTGCCTTCGAAAGCAGATCCTGGGGATTAAGCTCTCCAGCTACTTCTGCCGCGCGGGGGCGAGCTTTTCAGCGTGACAGTGCCTGCGTATGCGTACGACGCGCCAGCGATGAGATCGACGTCATCAACCTGAAGTAATGGAGGAGGGAGACAAGAATCTTTGGTACGCGACTTTTTTGCCAAAACGCGGGTGGCTCTGTGAGAGGACAAAAGTTTGTTTTCTTGATTTTTGCGGCTTATTGGATTCGTGGGCGATTGATTTGTTGAAATTTCAACGGCTGCTGAAAGTTATTTGCGCGTGATGATCGCGGCCCTACTGCGGGTAATAACGATGGACTTCGCGGGAACGTGTATCCGAATGAACATGGCCCCGGCACACTTTCTGGTCCCCGTTTGTGAAATCTTATTATACCCCGGCCTCGGGGATTCGATGGTTTTTCGCGCACGTGACTGCATTGGGTACGTATTATACATGCGCTTCAATAAAATAAATAGGCGCACAATAAACTAGAGGAGCTTGCCAAGTACATGCGGAGAGCCTCGACTCGATTTACATACTCCGCAGTGTTACCTGCACATAATATATACGTGTACATATATATAATACAAAATAAACACACACCGCCGCGGGGTCCGCTGTACGGGTCATATCCCTCAATTCCAGCTTCCAAGCCTGGGATTGATCGGCCGATTCACCCGCTCCGAATTCTCACGCGAGTTCCATCATTTCTCTCGCGTGCGCTCGAACGTGACGGCTGACCCCTTCCTTTCTTCGGCGGTCCCTTTACTGTCCAATAGATTATGCAGTATTAGGAACAGTGGCCCTGGCTTCGCCGGCTCCCGGAATTCTTATTCGTTCGGCGGATACTTAAAATTGAGCAGCATTTGGTATTCCGGGGGCGGCTCCTCGCAGCAAACTCCTTCTTTCTCTCCATCACATACTCGAACGAGCTCGCGCTCCTATAGTAGTGCTTTTGGCGCTCGCTCCTCCGCTTTACTTTCTTCATTTTTCTTTTTTTCTTCCTTTCCATGGTGTCGAGTAAAAATGGTATTTTTGGAAAAAGTATGTATGTGATCGATATTTTTGTGTCATCTATATTATCAGATACTTTCGTTAGTTAGTTCAGTTAGTGAAATACAGTTGCTTCTCGTGATCGAATAATCTGTGAGTATGATGCTATGGCACGTTCAAGAGCAGTTAAGGGGGCTTCGACGACTACCGCTGAAGTCAAAGACGAATAGTAAATCAACTTTTGATTTCAAAACAAAAAACCTGTTTAAAAATCATTTTTATATTTTTAATGAAATATAAACCAGCAAATATGGTTTTTATGTGAGAAACGTTAATTTTTTATGGAAAAAGGTTATTGTTTTGATTAGTCTTTTTTTACCTATACGCATGCGATTTTAATTCAGCACTGCAACGCGCAGACAGCAGTGTCGGTATAACAGCTGCTGACCCCAAGTATATAGGTATATCATATTGTTCTCTGTCGGGGGCAACTGATATTCTTT
>JAPYYV010002942.1:0-19456 GCA_030522625.1 Copidosoma aretas
ACAAAATTTTTAAAAAATGTGTCACATGACTTTCTTATTACATGCGTGGTTTTTGAATAAAAAATCGATTAAATTCAATTATTAATGCACAATAAAGCGAATAATTAGAGTCGACTCCTTATTTTCCCGAAAACTAAGCAATCTAAGACATAATTATAAGTCAGATTTTTTTTCCTTAATTTTGCGTTGAATCTTATTTTACAATAGAAATTAGTGGATACCGTTCAAAAAAAAGTCAGTGTATGTAGGGCCGAACAGGAGGGGGATTTATCAGACCACATAGTTAACGTTTGTAGAGACCGACCTAAGACCCTGCAGGAGAATCCAGAGCCTATTTCAGTCCTTCGTCTGTCATGAAACCCCCAAACTGATGAATTTGCGCTCAGATTTACGGTTGATGAATTCCCAAGTCTTTTGACCAAGCAAACCTTGCTTGCCCAAACTGCCCAGTCCTTTGACCGTTTGGGATGGTTTTTGCTGATATAAATAGTTCCTAAGATGTTGCGACAGTCACTGTGGTTACTTAAGATTTCGTGGGATAAGCCCTTCCCAGACTCCGTTGTTGAACCGTGGGTTAAGTGGCTATGTGAAGTCCCTCAACTTATTCAAATTAGAATTTCCCGTTGGAACCTTTATTCTCCTACTATCTAGTTTAAAATTCATGGATTCGCTCACGCCTCTAAGTCAGCCTACGCTGCTGTCATCTACACCCACGTCGTTGTAGAACATGTTGTTTACGGCTCGCTCCAAATAGTCAAGACGCGAGTTTTGCCCTTAAATGTACTGAGTATTCCTCGGCTTGAGTTGTGCGGCGTACATCTACTGGCTAAGATTGTCAGACATTTTACTGATAGCTGTCCCTGTGAAGGAGTCCCCGTCCATCTGTGGACAGATTCTCTCAACTTCCTTCACTCGTTTCACGCCCCGCCGTCTTAGTAGCCAGTCATCGTGTCCAACAGATGTTCTGACATCCACCACTTAAAGGCAAGTGCCAAATGGCACCGCATCTCGTCCAAACAGAATTTAGCTGATTTGGCTTCTAGAGGCATTTGACCTAGTCAAATGGTGGCCAAGCGGTTGTGGTTCCATGGACCGGGCATATTACATGAAACTTATCCTCAGTACTCTGACCTGAAGGTTAAGCTCATCGAGCCGTCTCCCTTATCCAACCTCGTAGAAAGTTGCTTGGAAAAGAGCCTGACTCCTTCGTAACCTCGCTCATTGGTCGTTGCTCACGTTGGCTTCGATTGGCTCGGGCTACGATTTACGTTATGCGTTTTGCCTTTCGATGTCTTAGTAGACTAAGACAGTCATCTTTACCTACATCTATACAGTCCACTGATCTAAGATTCGTTAATCGCGAAGCCTTCGCTCAATCTGTTTCCTTAAGCTTGATTACAGCTTAGTTGGAATCAGCCTCTCTGTTTTTGATCTTTGATCATCAACAGCGTTATTTTGCGCCTGATATTGCAGTTACTAAACGCAACACTGATCTTCCGATCAGTCAGCAAGAGCGCCTCCCTGCCTTGAGGCGTTTGCGCAAGCTGGCTCCCTTTCTCTCTGACGGATTGTTGCGAGTTGGAGGCAGGTTATGTAACGCTTTGCACGACTTGGAAGCCAAATATCCATTGATTTTATTTGGCAGAGACCCCTTCATCATGCTGCTCATTGAACGCTATCATTTTCTCACTCTTCATGATGGTACCCAAATGACCTTAATCGCTCTTCGTCAAATGTACTGGGTACTAAATGGTAGCTTACGCCGGGCCCTTTCCTGTTCGTTTGGCAAAGCATCGCAAAAGAAGCAGTCTCACGGATCACGTTGCTGTCTTTATTTGTATGTTCACGAGAGCTGTACATCTAGAGATCATCGAGGACTCCACTGCCGGCTCTTTCATGGGGGCCTTCCAACGTTTCACATCTCGTCACGGCCAGTGCTCCGATCTGTATAGTGATCGGGGCACCAACTTTGTGGGGGCTTATCAGGAGTTGAACAAAATATTGAGGAATAATCATACAAGCGTTCTTTTGCCGATGTACTCTGCACCCTTGACACGAAATGGCACTTTAACCCCCCATCATCCCCTCACTTTGGAGGCTTATGGGAAGCCGCAGTCAAATCGACGAAATTCCACCTTAAAAAAACCATCGGGGACCAGGTCATTACCTTCGTCCAATTTCCCACATTGCTATGCAAGATCAAATCATGCCTCAACTCAAGGCCCCTGGTGCCCCTAACTGACAACTCCTCTGATTTTCATCCGCTTACTACTTTGCACTACTTATGTTTAAACCCCCTTATTCGATGCCAGAGCCTGACTTTACTTCTGAGAAAATCTTGCCTCTACAACGATAAAAACTACTGTCAGGAACTGTTCAATGTTTTTGGCGCACGTGGTCAGCAGAGTATCTGAGCTCCTTCAAAACTCGGGAAAAATGGATCTCTCTCAAACAACCTTTAGAAGCAGGGGTCCTAGTGTTAATTAAAAACGAGCACCCCCCCCCCCCAACCCTCCTGGATAATATCCCTTTGGGAGAGTTGCGGACGTTTTAAAGACCCAAAAGCGCTGGTGCGAGTCGTAAAGGTTAAAACTCCAGATACTTTTCTCACTAGACCTATTTACAAGTTAATGTTACTACTCACCGTTATCGAGATCAAATCAACGGTCACACATTATATATTTGAGCCATTTCGTAAAAGTTGTTATTATTATTTCCGTCGCCAAAAATTTACCGTTCCTTCATTTAGTAAATAAGAGTAGTTAAATTCAACTCAAGAAAGCGAGAATATAAAACATTTATATTTTTCTATTCTTTCTTGCAATGTACTTAAACACACAAATTATAACGATGATATATTTTTATTTCAAGTTGAATGCACTCAACCGGTTCTCTTTTCTTGTTAGGTTTACGATTATTTCAACTGATTATGTTACTAAATTTATTTGTACACCTATTTGGAACTTTATTTCCAGATTTTCTTGATGTTCATTGATACTGCTTTCTGTACATCAACTCACAGAGCATGTATGACATCAAACGTTTGATGTCATCTGTGTGCGTGTGTAAATATCGGAAGCGGTTCGTGCTGAGTGCTCCACGCGTGTGCTGTGTATGGAAAGCGCATGCACCGCGCTAGAGAGAGTGTAGGACTGAGCCCCGTGCTCTGCACCGCGCCGCACCGTCACCAGTCTGCTTAAATGAAATTCGAGAGCCAGTTGTCTAGCACTGTATATCTTCGTTCTCCACCACGTGAAGCAAATGTATTCGCGAGTGAAAAATGAAGCTGCCCTGTACAAAAAGTTACTTATGCTTTGAGTTATCCGTGTCCCTGGTATCTCTTCTCCATCGTCCAACATCGTTTATCTAACCCAGCCTAACAACAGTACAGATACACTGCCTCTTGGGCTCACTCCTGCACACGACCAATCTTCTAATTCAGAGTAATAAAAACAAAATGAATCATCGTAAATGTCAGCCAGTCGTGTATACTGCAAGAAATTATGATTTCAGAAGCATGAAATTCACCGTCATAATTTTGCATGCATTAGTAATGATTTCACATGCACGGCCGGACTACGGTATCCTGGTGCCCTTGCGCCATTTCGAAATTGCCGCTACAGAAATAGTAGTGGAGACTGATAGTAACTATAGAAAGATATTCCAAACCTAAGGTTCTTAACTTTATGGGACCAAAAACTTAAAGACTATAATCTATACCATAATAGATTACTGAAAGGGCATGTAGTTACAGAAAAAGTTGATACAAAGAGTGGAATTTAAAACCCTTTAAATCTTCTAATTTTATTTTAAGGACTTTTTATAAAAAATATAGCAGGACTTTACTTCTTTAAAAAGGCCAATTGACAGAGCAATTTTTCCTTTTTACACAGAATTATACACAGCCCAGTAGATGATGGCGTAGTGGAAGTTATACTAATATTTATCAAATACAAGTCAATAAGACGATTATATTTTGAACCTTTCTTCATGATCCATTACTGTGACATACAAAAAATATAATCAAACGAACATCTGTTGCAGTTGTCAGCCAAAAGAGCAAAAACTGTTATTCTCGTATCGAGTCCTATCTGGCCAAGTGGGTAAGATGCCTGACCTTAAATGTTGTCGGAACCAGGTTTAATTTCTGTAGCTGGAGACCTATGGTCTCATTTTTTTTATTTTAACGTTTTTTATTAGCTCTTTCTTATACGTATTCATACACAAGAAAACATTTTTTAATTTTTTCTTCGCTGTGTAATGAAATAAATATGTGACGAAAATCGCGCGGGATATGCTGCAGGATACCCTATTGGATATCCTGTCAGATATCTTGCTGGATATCTTAGAGAAATTTTTTTACGGGTGTACAGGCTCGTAATTGTCAATCAGAGCCTAAGTATGCTTAGAATAGTTGTTTACGACAAGAACAACCATAAAATAAATAAAATTTTTTTACAGATTACAGCTATATTTTCAGTAAGATATTTGCATAAATGATCCCTTGCCGGTCTGAGACTTAGAATGGACGAAAATATTGTGTTGCGGCACTGAAATTTAAAAAACCATGAATTCTTTTAAAGGTCACAGCTTCTCTTCCAGTGTGTTAGTTGTATGAATTATTATTTCTTAATCTAACGCTCAGAACTCTCAGAAAATTTTTGACGATCCTAAAAACGACAAGACCGAAAATTTGTACAGGTAACAGATTGTCATCTAGTGTGTTGATAGTGTAAATTTTTATGGGTCTTTCTGAGGTTTAGAACTCTCAGAAAAATTTGTTCACGACCCTACAAACAATAAAACCAGGAATTTTTTTACCGGTAACAGCTTCTCTCCAAGTGTGTTGATTGTATACATTTTTTTGTTGTCGATCGAGGGGTCAGAACTCCCCAAAAAAATGGTTTACGACACGAAAACCTAAAAGACCGGAAATTTTCTTGCAGGTTACAAGAAAAATAATTCCAGCTTCTCTGCCGGTTTGTTCATTGTATAAATTTATTCTCAAATATTTAAGGCCTAGAACACTCGGAAATTTTGCTTTATCGCACTTGAAGCCAGAAGTCCCAAATTTTTTTTACAGATAACAGCTTTTTTTGCAATATAGTAATTGCATACATTTTAATTTGCCAAAATTATTCTCAGATTTCTTCAAAAGAAAATGTCAACGACAATATAAACACAGAGGCGGAAATTTTTTTTAAAGGTAACATCTTCTCTTCCAATGTGTTGATTGTATACATTTTTATGTTATCGATCAGGGGCTCAGAACTATTGAAAAAGTTTTTTACATCCGTAAAATCTAAAAGACCGGAAATTTTTTTACAGGTAACAGCTTCTCTTCCAACGTGTTGATTGTATACATTTTTTGTCAGCGGTCTGATGCTCAGAACACTGAATTAAAAATTCGTATCGTATTTAAAACGAAAAGACCGGACATTTTATGACAGATCACAGCTTTTTTTGCAGTGTAAAAATTGTATAAATTTAAATTTGTTTGAAAAAATTTTGGAACTTAAAAAAAAATTGTTTACGACACTATAAACAAAAAGATCGGAAATTTCTGACAGGTAAAAGCTTCTTTTCCAGTGTGTTGATGGTACACATTTTTTTTGGTCGATCTGAGGCTTAGAACTCTCCGAAAAAATGGTTTACGACATGTAAACCTGAAAGACCGGAAATTTTTTTACAATTAGCAGCTTCTCTTCAAGCGTGTTGATAGTGTAAATTTTTGTGTCATCGATCTGTGGCTCAGAACATACGGAAAAAAATGTCTATCGCACTTAAAACATTAAGACCGTTATTTTTTTTCCAGATAATAGCTTTTTTTTCAGTGCTGTAATGTATAAATTTTTATTTGTAAATATAAATTTTTAAACTCTGAAATGAAATTGTTTACGACACTAAAAAAAAGACTGTCCTTTTTTTCAGGTAACAGTTTCATTTATACTGTATTAATAGTAAAAATATTTACTTGTCAGTCTTAAGTGTAAAACATTTAGAAATAATTTTTCTGGTATCTCCCACATTTTAAAAATTATTATGAATACAAAGGTTATCGTAGGCATTGCCTTAATCATAAACCTATCGCTTTAGCTAGTAGCAGTGAAACAGCATTTTCAATTTCTACATGTTTGTCTTCTAAGTTTTAACAAAGTCTATAATTATGGGGAAACCCCTAAAGTCTTGCACATTCACGGACGCTTACAAAGTGACTTTGACTGAATTAAAGGATCCACCCCTGAGAAGGAAGTTCACTTTATTATGTAAAAAAAAATGTACCTGTTTTCCCAAAGGATTCACGTTAACTTAGACAGTATTAGAGTATCGATCCTAATCGATTCGACCATAAAGACCCGCCCAATTAGTTCGACGATTAGCTGTGTGAGGCGAATACCAGGAAATAAAAGTGTTCTCTTGAGAGTCGCGATGGCTCTTTTCTACCGTCACAAAATTGCAGACACCTCTTAGCACTCCCATGGAACTTATTTCTCCTTTCGTATCATTGTACATTGATTGTCTGTAATACAAAGTCATGGAAAAATTTATTTTTTAAAACAAGTGAGTCAAGAAAAAAGACAGGTCAGAGAAGTAAAGAAAAATGGGACAAATAAAAGCCAAGCCAGTGGAAGACTTCCAGGACAGCAGACAAACAAAGAGCACACGAGAGATCTGACTCCAACTCCTGTAAGGAGAAAAAGAAGGGAAGCTTGAGAAGATTGACATCCAGATCTGAAGAGAAAAAAAAAGTGGTCTGGGGCAGTCTTATTAGCCATTTAAATTTCTCCTCCTTGGGAAGTAAATTAAACTACAGGATTCATTATTATACATAAAAAAAAGTTTGACGACACCTTAGAAAGTTAAGAGAAACGGCACTTTATTTTTTTTGCATAAATAGCATAATTGCACAAAACTAATGGTAAATATGAATGAAATATATGCATGAAAGCGCTAGATGACGAAATAATCCGATGGGAAAACTAACGTAAATTAATAGGAAGAAAAAACTACTTTAACTGCAAAAATCTACAATAGCAATGTACACAAACACCCTTTTATGCGCTCAACCCTTACTATACTAAAAGTCACGAGTAAGTGTTACAAATTTAGACTATAACTTTACAAATGCGTTAGAAACAAATTTAGCAAGCAGAACAGTGTTTTGTTCCCCGAACAACCAGAATATTTATTGATAATTTGGCGTTTACTTAAAATTACACAGATTTTAATTCAAAATTTTATTTATATTTTAAGAAAAAATTGATAAATAATAATGGTAATAATAACGTACCAGTAAAACAAGAATAAGATGAACACAAAAGATTTTTGAACAAAAATTATTGCATGATTGTCAATCTGATAAACTGAGACCTTATATACGGAGTATAAAGAAGAATAACAAAAGTGATATTTGTCACCATTTGACGGGACGAGAAAAAGAAAGAAAACAAAGAAACATTCACTCTAAGTACCGACCCAAAATATTTCCCAGTCGCCCACTTGGAAACCGCAAGCCCAGAACATCCGGTTATTCATAAGTAAACTCAAGCCAAAATTATCTAATATATACATCCGGAACACTTGGCAAATCTTGCGGGCAACTGAGTCAGTACAAAGGTGAGATTGTAGCTCAAAAAATAAAACACGAAAACGAAGTCGAATCGACCATACCCCATGAATACGTAATACAAGCGGTTGAACCAGCACAAAGAACAGAATTTCACCCCTATAGAGAGAAAAAAACAATGTAGAAAAATAATAGACTCTGAACAGAAAGTTTTTAACCATCACCGGCAAGCTCTAGTTCTTGGAAACAGAACATCTGGTAAATAATACGAAGCAGTCAAGACAAGTTGATACGTGCAAAGCCGTGAAACTTAATCCCGAATCTTTTACAGCTGTCAAACACTCATAAAGTACGACGTAGAGAAAAAATATAATAAAATAAAATTATACGGAAAACCAAAATGAAAGAGGCATAAGGAACAGACCTTCCACAACACGTCAACAGTACTAATACAGAACAAGTTTTGGCAGACAATACAGAGGACAAAATACTTAGAATTACATTAAAAAACGACCAATAATCATGGGAGGAATGGGAAAAAGCTGACAAAAAATATAAAATTTTTATGATGAAGATGATACCAAAGATAAAAAGATCTATTAAGGCCGCTCAGCCGAGATTTAATCAAACGATCAATAGCATAAAAGCGATCACAGTGCTTGCAGACGCAAGATAAATGGGACGCTTACCCCCGAAATCGCACACATGGAAACGCTAGTTCGAGTGACAATACTGGTCAAAGAAGGTCAACAACTATAATTTAAATAAATAAATAATACAAGCTCAATTCTTAAAGACAATCAATTAAAATTAAACAGATAGAGACCATGCAGATACCTAAAATCGATTTACTCTCCCTACACATGATATAATAAATCAACACAGATGCGCTCTAAACAGACCGTTTTATCTACATCAGGCCACTTAGCGAGCAATGTGCGAATATTCGACGGCGACCCAGTCGAATTCCTTCTTTTCGAACAAATGACGAGGACTGTAGCCTGGACATTAAGGCCGTTTTATGAGAAATCTTTCATTATAACATTAGCTAACTGGCTAAAAGGCAGAACAGCCGAGTTCATACAACGTCTAGCACAATTCACGTCGATTAAGAAATTTTTGAGGAAAGTGTAGAACAGGTACGCGAGCATTAGTAATACCACCAGACTTTTAACAAAACCAAAAATCATCACACAACAAACAGGAGAACATGTAGGATCGTACTGCGATCATGTTCAAGCGCTACATATTAGGATAACTACACTTTATGACTTGAACCTGACATATTTTCCTACACAAAAGTTTGCACTAAAAAGAAGCAGCGAGAAAGATGCGATAAAAGAATTTTGCTATGGACTATGGCCACATATAACTACAACGTAATATGCCTTAGTCCTAGAACATTACACGCAGCAGTAGTCGTGGCGCTCAATATAGAAAGCGGAATTGGCCTGTACTACACAACTCTAAGGGGACGAAATGCTTACAGAGTCGTAACCCGAGAAAGACCAAAAGATTAAAAAATATAACCATGTTATTATAACCAGCAAAAAATAACGGATTCACCAGAATAAGGTGCAAACAATATCTACGAATCAAACGTATACGGATACGAATACGACTAGCTTTCAATGCGACTACTTGTGGATGCAGAAAATTAAAAAAACTTAAGTACTTAAAATGCTCAACTGACTTAAGATGAAATGAAAGAGCAGGACAAAATTTACGCGTAAGGTTAACACAAAAAATACAACACGAGCGAATGTTTCACGTTAGTAAGAGACATAGTAAAAGGTAAAATAAATCGTAACAAAATGCGAGAACACTACCGGTATAATCAGAATTACCAGAGAGAATGTAATTTTGACAATGCGCGAAATAATAACAGTAGAAGCTATAATACATACCCGCAAAACTGGAACAACCCTAACGATGGCTACGAAAAAAGGAACTATAGCACGCACTACGGTTACGATAGGAACGAGGAAACTGGGCGAAGCTACAAACAGCAAGATCATCAATGTTACGATAATAGGTATACTTACAATAATGATAATAGAAATAACAGTGGTAGGAATCCTAGTTGTAAAAACGGAGGGCCTTTGCATAACATACCTGACTCACCTAACGATAGAACGCATGACATACACACGGAGACTTTAAACTCCCAAGACACTCGTCACAGTCCGTAGGCATCAAGCATAACCCATTAGTAAGCAAATATATAAACAGTGCGCCTGTGAAAGAAGCAGAGCTAGAGTAAAGCGACCAGAAGTTACCCAAAAACTATACAGTAAGCCGCACGTCCCGAATAAAGTATATGAGAGGGAAAAAGCAGAAATAAAATGATACGGCCAGGGCATAATACGGGCAATATACAAAATAAACCACTAGCACAACTCAATACAATACAGCCATTTCCTGGCGCACAAAATAATAATAATTGTATTTATGCCGAAATTTTACTATCAACCCATAGCCCTGGGTTAGAAAATGACACAGCTAACAAGAGTGTTAAAAAATCACTTAAGGAGGTAGAAATAAATATATTAAGTGTCTGACACACCCCACCTCCAGTACGCCTAGAAAACCCACGATTATTAAAGGGAAGCGCAAAATTTTACGCAAATACGAGTGCCGAAATATCTATTATAAAAACGAGTAGCCTAAAGAAGGACTTATATATTAATTTTAACCAAAGTCGACTGAAATTACAGTCGATTCGAGTCATCCACTACCATTCCAAAGCAATATTCTAAACCATTCCACGTCTGCCCGCTATATATCTGTAGCAGACCTAGAAATGGAACTGTTTTAAATAGAAATAGATGAAAAAGACGCTCATAAGACAGCATTTTCTAGACCAGATAGTCACTACTAATACAAACGTATGCCAATGGAACGCGCTAATTCACCAAAAACATTCGTATATGCGATAACACTAGCGCTAGCAGACCAACAATGACATAAAATACAAGAATACATGGATGACATAATGCTGCTCGCAGCAACATTGGAAGAACACGGAAGACGATTTAAAAGATTAGTTAAACGTTTGGGAGATAACAACCTAACCATTTAACCAAAAAAATATTTGTTTTTCAAAAAAGAAGTGAAAGTATTAGGACACATAGTTGGCAACGGACAAATAAAAACAAAACTCGAAAAATTTGTCTGTAAAAATTATTCAAGTCCCAGAGACGGAAAGAAAATTAAATAATTGTTAGGTCTAAAAGGATATTTTCATCGTTTTATTTCAAATTACGCAAAAACTGCATCACCACTTTTGGAACTTTTACGAAATAGGAGGAATTCAAGTGGCAGGAACCTCAACAAGAAGCATTTAGCACTCTCGTTAACGCTCTGTGCAGCGAGCCAGTGCTCTTAGCGCCAGACATGAATAAGTCATTTACAGTTACAACAAATGCATAAAACTACGCCATCGGCGCAATATTAAGTCAATAAAAATTGTATCATTACCAAAATGGCTATACACCAACATGCGGGACTATTGAATTCTGAAACGATCGATGAGGTAAGATTTGGCAATCCTTAAATCATTTTGTTAGCTTGCATGATCACCTCTTGCCTGAAATGATAGCAAAGATTTAGAGAAAATTTTGAATACAAGGAATGTCAAAAGGCACAATGATATAATGCAAAAACAAAATCTAGTGATAGTGTTAAGAGAAAATAAAAAAAGCATTAAAAGGTACATATTACTGCAATAACGATAGTTGCAGTGAAAAATGCAGTGACATCATATAACTTAAGCATGAAAAGAAATCAAAATTATTATCATAAAGAAACGAGTTAATGCAAAAAATGAAGAAATAAATTAAAATGCGGGAAAAAATAATTCATTAAGGACGACAAATATATTTAAGGTATACGTTAATCCTCACTCGACACAAACGTAAGCAGAAAATTTTAAAGGAAGTGTTGATTGCAAAACATTAGATTGTGAAAGATTAATACTTACTTAGATTAACATTCATTACATTTATTATTAACAATAGAGGCATGTACGAACTATTTAATCAATTAGGCACTCAATTATAGTCCCTTACATACATTCCATACGAACAATCCCAGTTACCTAAGCTACTTTCACGCTTGATAAAAAAAAATCAACGGATAAAAAGGAGGTTTATTATCGTTTAACCTAGAAAACCAACAATCTTTTTACCCATAAATTAAAGACTATGATTAGACGCTAGTTTATTGGAACCAGATGAAATATTTATCGAAATAAAAATTGATACACGGCCAAAAAATACCAGCTTTACGATTAGAACAGCAGTCTTGATCGTCACTAAATGACGGAGTTGTCATGGCAAGAAGAAGGCGCAGTGATAAAAAGAAAAAAATCGTTAACAACTCGCCAAACAATGATTAAAAGTATCGATCATACACCGAAAATTCCTCAAACAAAAGCATTCGTCCGCATAAGAAAAGAGCGAAGCACAGATTTTTTAAAGATAGTACCGAACTTCTAACTGCAAACGCAAAAAAAACTAGCTTACTAATCCCCTTAATAAAAAAAAAAAATCCTCAAAAACAAATGCTGACTCATACAAATTTAATTTCTTCCTTTTTTTAAAAAAAAAACCTTAGAATAATGATGTGTGTCGCAAATAGACAGCAAGCAATTCAAATATGAGATAATTTCTTACGCAATCAACACATTCTCTAACGTCCACTAAAACAAACTATGTCAATAGCGTCGTAGCATATAGGAATAAATGTAACATTATTAATAAGAGAGCATAAACAGTTGCAAACAAAGACTTCTGTTAAGTAAACAAAGGATTAAAAGGAATTAAGTTAAGTAATACCATATTTAAGAGGAAATGCCAATTCAAATTGTGGATTGAAGAAATTATATATTGAACGCAACATACATATTGTTACAACACCAGCATGCTGGGTGCGGAATACCGTAGCTACTTTATGATCCTTCTCTTTCTCTTTACTTGCAGATATGAAAGTGCCACTTCCAATGGGGGGCCCCTGTATTAATCTGTTATAGATTTCTCATAGGTGACGGTTGGCGTGGAAATAGCCAAACTGCCAACGAAATAATGACCGGCAATAACCTTGAGCTAAGTCCGATTATCATCCAGATGAGGCGACACCAACACTTGCATAGCTTGACAACAAAAAACCATGAACGACTAATGAAATTTTGACAGCAGAACAGCCTTACAAAAATATTGACTAGAATAACGATAAGAATAGTGATAACACTATAACTAAATATAATAATAGAATAACTAACACACTAACATTAAAACCTATAATTGCTAGATAGTACTCATTAAAAAAAACCTAGTAATATAGATCGGACGCAGCCGCTAAGATCCTTGACAATAATTTTCATACCTTGCATAACTTAATGCATACAACTGCCATGTTTAATTTATTACATACATCATCTGAAAAAAGGCAGATTTACTGCTACGAAATTCTCAGGAAATTTAGTTCCTAAATATTTACTTACATTAATTGATCATTTTTTTACATATACTACCAACCAAATTATAATTATTTTCCACTTAAGATTAAGCATATAAATATAGGAAAAATATGTCTATTGCAATATACCGTGAACCATTTTGATATAAAATACTTATTTTGTTCAAGAAACTCTACAATTATGATACCAAACCCACAATGTAGGAAAATGTAAAAAAAAAATTATTACAGAAAAACAACCGTATCGAAAAATAATGGTGTAACCTTAGGACATAAAATGATTTCGCAATTTTGCACAAATGTTATGAAAGAGGAAAGGGCACGTACACGAACAAGTAAAAATGTATACACTGAAAACACAGCACCACTAGTCCTAAGGAGAAATAAGGATCGGCGAAAAAAGACTACCTCTTTGTTCTTTAAAGAATAAAGCGTTCAACATAAGCAACAGAACACAAACATTATTCAAACACCTACCCCCCACATACAAGAAAGCCACCGTCGAGGACGACGTCGTTGCGGCCCCGGACGTGTGGCGAATGGTATGCATAGCAGACTAATACGTACGCACCTTATTACCTTAGATAGTGATGTATGATCAAGAGAGAAGAAAAGCGAAACTCCTGAGTCGGGTCAGAGAGTAGAGGAGAAGGAGAAGATTTGGGACTAGAAAGACGGGCAGACGTACCTTCAAGTTACCGCGCTATCCTTGGCTCTATCCTCGGTCTTAAGCAATAATAAAAATAAGGTAATAGTCCTCACTCTGTACTTATCGCCTGTCCATCTAACCAAACACAAGCCCACGTAACAAAAAGCTTACGTCAGATTTAAAAAATTTAGAGGCATTTTTAAATGATCCAGCGTTAAAAGATACGCGAAATTGTGTACTTTTTTTGTTGTTCCATTAGACAAAAATTGCGCAAGTTTAGACCTTAACAAAAATTGAAATTTGTAAGCTGCTACTGACGCTGGTCACGTTACTCTAGAAGACCTTAATTTAAGGTGAGTTTTAGTCTTACCAAGTACTATCGATTACCATACATTTCAACCAGAATTTTTTTTCGACTGTACGGTTTGACGTGGAATGCCCTATATATATATATATATATATATATATATATATATACAAATTTACAAATATATATGTATATCTGTAATATAGAGTTGATTAGGTGCAACTAAAACCTTACAGTCCTTCGACAACACCTATCTAATAGCCCCTTTACGATGTAAGAGAAAAATCGCTTGTTTCCTTTGTGATTCAAACCCATATAAATTTCGGTGCCCCACCCCCCCCCCCAAGCCCCCCCACCAACGTTTGGATGGGCCTCCACCGTCCACCTCTTATAGTGATCCAAAAATGTAAGGTATATTCGTTTAATTTCTTCGTTATATCAAAATAGTTTAATTACCTGATACCTCTCCCCAAAGCACCGCCCCCCTCTTCCTACATATTTAAAACTTTTGAAAAACAGCCAAAGTCCGACAAAAGTTGGCTAAGCCTTCATTATTTATTGTCCTTAGCGTCTCTAAATCATTCAGACAACGACCGAGATCCTTCGAAAACATACTAGATTTTAGTATGTTTGTTAATCCCGGGTACTAATTTTAAGTATTATTAATAGAAATTTCCATAACATAAGCGCCTAACTAATAAATATCTTTTTACGTTGTATTAATATCAAATATGTTTTTGGGATAATAGTTTGGTTGAGAAAAGATTAAGACTTACCATCTAAAGCTTATTTGCAACTTCCACAAAATTAAATAGTATAATCATTCAGTTATTTTTACTTGACGTGTTAATACTTCCTTCCACATGTACATAAGTTAATAAAAAGAATAATTAAAATAAAAATTCGATTATAAAATAAGATCATTCTGCAAGGTAAATGAGTCTAGAATATTCGAATTGCCGTCCTCGCTAACTGCATTGCATACTATGAGAAGACATAAATTTCCTATGTATGTATCCAAAATAAAAATTTTTTTTTGTTTCTGTGCGCGTTGAAAAATTGTACAGATTAAAAAAAAGCTATATGTAATTGATCAATCACGTGATAAAAAAAAATTAATAATCATAATAATTTCTTGATTCATTGTTTTTATAACACAAGCGACAGGCTTCTTTTAAACTAAGACAAGTTACACAAAGCCTAATCTGTCAATATTTCTGTTAGACACTGTCAAATATTTAGTATGGATCTGAATTATGTTATCATTATCATAATTTGTTTGTATAAAAAATGGTACCTCAACCGTAGCATCTTAAAAGATTTCTATAGAAATTGGTTATTCCTGTCGATTCTTTTACGTTACATTTCTTAGTTGTACTCAAAAACTTTAAAAGTAAAAATAGATTTTAGCATAGAATGTATGAAACTGAATGACTAAGTTATTAATTAGTGATTTAAGTATAAAATTCAATTAAATGATGCACGTCATATTTTTTAGTTTCTAACGCATTTAGATTAACTATTTGAATCCTAAATACATTCTACTAGTTTTTAATAATTATTTTTATGATACATAATATAGCGCTGTAAGTGGGGCCTCGTTATCACTACACAGCGCGTATCCCCCGTGTTGCGGATTTGGACCAGCCCTTTAAACAGGAGGATACTATAAATCAATTGAATAAGCAGTCGTGCACAGCCAACGAAGGTTCTCATTCTGTATTAGGATAATAGGCATAGAGCATTAAGAAAAGTGTCCAAACACACATTTCTTATTATTTCTCATTATTTTTACCTTGCTTAACTTTTTACCTCTTATCTCTTCACCTCTCTACCTTTCTACCTTGCTACCTTTGTAACCATTGTGCATTCTAATTTCTTACTGTAAACAAACAAATCAATCCATTTTTGGTATCTAGCTGGTGTTAGGAAACCAGGGTTCAAAGAGATTGCCGGAAAAGCATGTGTGGCAAGACGCAGACACGGGACCTAACACAGTCGTGGCTGACAATAAATCTGATGCCTTGCTAGGGGCACTAGAGACATAGTGGAGAGACCGATCCAGTGGCAGCGAAACATCACACGGTTATTTTTGGTGCAGGCCACGAAAACCCGCACACTTAGGGACTGAGGGCTAGGAAGGTGCGCAGGCAACACTCCTAGTACGGTGAACCCACCCTTGGATCTCAGCAGGGTCTCTTGTGTGCGATAAACTTGATACTCATGGACAACAAACCTCTAAACCAGAACTGAACTCAGACTTAAAGCCAGAACCGAAACCGACATGCAACTAACAAGTTATTTAATAACAGAAACCGAGAAAAAGGTTACAAATCTGCGACGTACTATGTCAGGACATTCTTTAGAATAGGCGTGATTAAAGTAGTTAGCAAAATCTTTGAATAATATGTCATTGACATTGCGGCTATCCAAGTAGTTAGGCTACCAAAGGAAGGGCAAATACAAGTGAGTAAATACATGTTCCTGCTTAGCGAAAGCAAAAGAGGTAATCTGGGAACAGGTTTTTTTGTTAAAAGGGGAGTATCCACAAACATACAGGAATTGAAAGTAGGGAATGACAGAATATCGTACATACGTCTGAACAGTAAGTGGTATAAGTATATGCTTATCAATGTCCACGGATCGACGGGAGAAAAGGACAATGATGTTAAAAAATGTTTTTCTCGAAATCAGAAACAATATACGACACAGGCTAACCGTTTAATATCAGAATTATACTGGGGGATCCTAACGCAAAAATTGTCCATGAAGATCTTTTTGGAAAAACCGTCGGGAAAAAGAGACTCCACAGGCTGAGTAATGATAATGGTACTAGAGTTATCAAGTTCGCAGTATAAAATACCATTGTTTTTGAGAGCACTTAAGTCGATTATCCCAATATCTGCAAATCAACGTGGATGTCCCCTGACAATTTGACTAACAATCAAATCTATCATGTATTAACTGACAAGAGACGTAGCTCTAACATTCTTATTGTCAGATCGTATAGGGGGGCCGACTGCGATTCGGAACATTTTCTGATAATAGCTGAGGTTAGGACGTGTCGAGACGGAATATTAGTATCTGCTGACCAACAGGGAAGTAGTAACTGCATGGACAATCGGGTGGCGCGAACGTTAGTTCAGGAAACAGACGTGGATGAAGAATGAGATAATATAAAAAATGCGATTTAAGAAGGGAGAGACAGGATAATGGGACACTAACCTCCGAAAAAAGACAAGCCGTGATTTGACAACGAGTGAAGAATGTTAATAGAGGTCCGCGGAATGGCTAAAATAGTATACCTGAACAGAAAGAATGAGTTAGCTCTGGAAAACTATAGAAATTTTATAATAGGAACAAGCAGGGTAGTAAGGGAAAATAAACGTTAATAAAAGACAAATATAATTGTCACTATAACGGAAAATTGCAAAAAAACAATGCGCGTAAACTGTAACATAGAATTAATGCAGCCCGAAAGTGGTATCAGAATCGAAATGTTTTATTAAAGACGAAAATAGTAGTATGATCGTGGATGGCGGAAAAGCATTAACAAGATGGAAAAACGACTTCATTGAATTACCTAATTCACACAAAAATAACGAGAATAGGGAGCCTCAAGATATAGTATATATTCTGACCGCGAAAATAGAGGTTAATGAACCGGCACTCAAAGAATTAGACCAAGCTGTACGTAAACTTAAAAATAACAAAGCAGCCGGAATGGACAGCATAACCAGGGAGCTGATCAAGGGCAGGGAAAAAATGTTGAGTATGGAGATAGACGGTTTAATTTACCGAATTTAAATAGAGGAATGAATGCCCAGGAAATAAACTGAATCAGTCATAATTCCGATTCTTAAGAAAAGAGACAATCCGTTTATGATAACTACAAGGGTATTTTGACCTAGTATGAGGTTATAGTTACTGTCCTCTAGGACAGAGTAACCCCATTCGCGGAATATATCATAGGAGACTATCGATGTGGGTTCAGATGTACCATATCAACTATTGACCAAATATTTACCATCAGACAAATTATAAAAAAACAATAGGAGTTTAACAAGGAATTCGGGCAACTGTTTATAGACTTTAAAAAATCGTATGACTCAATTATCAAATCAGAAATGTATTATATCCTGGTCTCTCTTGGGGTTCCAAAGAAATAAGTAGCTCTGATACGCGTTAACAAGGGGACGTGCTATTGCCAAAATAAAACAAGGGCGCTATTTTTGAGCGAAAAAGACACTAAATACATGATATACATGAGTAATTGATCGGAGCATAACCACGTTAAGAGTAGGGGGAAAATCGTTCGACAGAGTTTCAAAGTTTAAATATCTTGAAGTAAATATTTGTTATACTATTGATCTCCAGGACGAGATTAAATAGAGGTCACGATCAGCAAACGCATGTTATTATGAGGCTAGTTAACAATTGAAACCACGACTTATTTCTAAAAATCTAAAAAATCGTATGTATAAAACGATTATAATGGCAGTCATACTGTACAGAAGCAAAACGTAGGCAAACACAAAAAGGGCAGAAAAAAATTTTGAAGTATTTGAGAGAAAAGTACTCAGAAAAATATTTGGGGCAAAAAATGACAAAGTTAACGGAGAATGAAGGATTTTGCATGATGTGGAGGTCTAGAAATTACATAGGGACCCAAGCATAAGCCCGGTTATAAAAGCACGTTGAATGCGATTGGCAGGGCACGTTGTTAGGATGGGAATGCAAAGAACCGCGTATAGAATTATGATCGGAAAACCAAAAGGAGCTAGAACACTCGGCAGACCATACCAATGATGGAAGAATAAAGTGTTAGATATCCTTAAAGAATAACTCGAATAATAAGTCGTGGTTAGGGGTAGCTAAAGACAGAGAAGAATGGCGGAGATTTGTACACTCGGCAATAAATTTTTGAATTTCTAATGCCACTGTATGATAATGTTATTAAATATTACAATAATTTTCCAGATATAGATTTATATTTTAGAAACTAATTAAAGAATAATTATTGCTTTAATGATACATCTATTGGACCATGATAAAGAGTAGTGATAATAAAATTTAATTTTCAAAATTTTTTGTTTATGATACATTTCCTTGTTTGTTTATCTGTAAAAAAATTTGTATGATAGTTTATTTAATGAATTTTTAAAATTTATTTCATAAAAACTTACATCAATTCCATCAATATAAAAGTTTGATGCTTCTACCGTTAATTTTCCACAAATAACACATCTTGACTGGGTCTCTTCGAACATTTTGTGGCCCTCCCCAAAAAATCTTTTACCTTTGACAAATACTATAACCTAAAAAATAAAGAAATTTACTAAAAACAATCATGATATTTTTTTACAAAAAATTAAAATACTTACAAAGCTATTTTTTATTTTGAAATATAGATCTTTTTCCTCATCCTCGATTTTAATAATATCATGTCTTGATT
>JAPYYV010002943.1:0-19453 GCA_030522625.1 Copidosoma aretas
TCGAGATATCATTGATTTTATGTGGCACTTTCTAACACGTATTCTTATGGCGAAGCTCGCATACGCGATGGAAACAACCCAATAACTCGAATAAATTAATGGTTCCCGTAATAAGATTGCATAAGTCTTGTAGAAAAAAGTAGCCTCTTTCAAATGACGCCCAGCAAAGTAAGTGTTACTCTGGAAAATTTTGAGATATTCTAATTAAAATTGATCGAGTTGTATTTCTACAGGTTAGCCTACACGTTTTCCTTGCGCCAGTGATGCCAATAACCTGAGTTTGCGAGCAAATTTGTAACCTACGACGTGGGTTGGCATCTCTGCACGAGGGAACCACCTTAAAGAAAGACAGACTATACTATAAGCGGCGTCTGCACGGAAAGCAATGGTTATATAAAAAAGTGTTTGTTTAAATTTTGCATTAAAAAGAAATCAATCATGATCGAATGTTGTGAAATGAGTTGCAAAAAATGTTCCTCAAAAGGAAACATGACATTCAAAGTATTAATTATTGTGTGAATTTGTTTTCAACAAAGCAAAAATGCTACTATAATTCATCGGGCTATCAATAGTAGTTTTTGTCACAAATATGCATCGCGACACCCCACTATAGGTCAAACGGATTTTTTTTTGTTTAAAACCTAATAACTTGAGAAGAAAAAGAGAAAGATTAAAAATTTTTTTAAGATCAAGCTCAGATTATGGAAAATAGAGAAAAACTATGGAGAATGTAAGATTGTTGAACCCTTACCTCTAAATTAACAAGAAAACCCCTAAAAAACAATATTCTGACCCGCAGAATCATTCAAATGGCTTTATTATGAATCCATAACTTTTATTTTTTAACCGATTGAAACTATTATTACCAGAATTTGAATTTTATACTCCTAACAGAACCTTAGGATCCGTGATTACAGGTTTATGGTGTCAAAAACCTGATGTCTTAAGAAGGAAAAGGAATAAATGCAATACTATCAAAAAACTTTGAAGCTAAGATGATGGAGAATAGAGGAAACCATAAAAAATATCAGATTGTTGAACCTAACCTATAAATTGATGAGAAAATCCAAAAAAAAATATCCCGAGCCAAAAAATCATTCAAATGACTTTATTGTGACTGTATAACTTTTATTTTTTAACCAATTGTAACTACTATTACCAGAATTTAAATTTTATACTCCTAACATAACCTTAAATTTCGCGATTACAGGTTTATGGTGTCATAAACCTACTGTCTTAAGAAGGAAAAGGAATGATTGCAAAATTATTTAACAAGCTTAAAGCTAAGATGATGGAGAATAGAGAAAAATTATATGGAAAATTTGATTCTGAAATCTTAACCTCCGACTGGATGAAAAAGCTTAAAAAAACAACAATTTTTGACGATTTTTTTCATCTATTTTTAAACAAGGTCTTGATACAAGGGAGATAGAAAAGAGTGAAGCAAAAAATATTTAAAAAACAAAAATTTTATTAGATTTTGATAAAAACTAGGAATAAATTAAATAAGCATTTTTTGTAGTCTATGAAATAATTTTGTCATGTTTATTCATGTTAAACAACAAATAGTTACTTAGCTTACTGCGTTATGATTGTCTATGGCTTTATTTTACAATAATCAATAAGCATATGTAGATATGTTCATATATACATAATTTTTATCAGACATAACCGATTTCTCTTAATTTACGGAATTAAAATGCTTTCTGGTTAGTGTGTATAAGATAAAAACTTTAGGAAAATGTTTGAAAAGCAATATATAAATTTTATCTATAAACTCACGTAAACACAGATGACTTTTGATCGATAAATTAATGAAAATGGGTTGACTTTTCTAAATATTCATTTTGCCACTATTCATCGTCACTACCACCAATTTCAGTTTCTGTTAACTATCTGAAGAACAATACAATAATTTTATTTTATAAATCACACATAAATTGAAAAAACTAATTCTCTTTATAGAGAGGTCTGCTCTATGGCTAAGTAAACCTTGCCTTAAAGGTGTATTTGCCAGTCCCTATACGTAGTGACGTAGATATATTTATCTTGCAAGTGCTTTAAGGAGGTTCGGGAGTGATAATAAAATGCAGAGATCACAATGATATTGATTTTTCTTGATAATCTGGAAAACGTAGAACTTATATGAATTTTTTCAATACTTGTTTTAGGTCATTTTGAAAAAAATGATACAAATGAAAATGAGTGTGATAACATTGGCTCTTATGGAACGTAACCTCGATTTGTCGTTTACATGGAAAAAATGTTTGAAAAATGCAAAGATATTAAAACAACCATATTTACGAATGAAGTATTGTTTCATGATTCAGTGAGTAAAATTTTAAATCATGTTATAGGGCATTTTAAGCAATTCCAACGCTTAATGTAAGCAAAATATTGAGGTCGTAGGATGCAAGAGGGGGTGCGCGGTAAAGGGTGCCTAGCTGCGCGGGCCGGGGGGACTTCCCGTTCCTTGCCTTGCTGAATGATACTGCTGAACCTCCTTAACTAGATGATCCTATACTCTTATTTCACTAGAGGTAGTTTATGAATATGATAAAATTATCATTAATAACACAAGTACATTCAACCAGTAATGATTTTGCACTGTTGCATACGTTAAAAACATCGAAATGAATCATCAAAAGTTTTGGTTTTTTTCAACCTTTTTCATACGGTCAAAGGTTAAGACTACCGAATTGAATTTTCTATATAGTTTTCCTCTATCTAAAATCATCTTCGCTTCAAGCTTGTTAAATAATTTTGCAATTATGCCTTTTTATTTTTAAGATCTTAGGTTTCAGACACCATAAACCTTTAATCGCGAATTTCGAGGTTATGTTAGGAGCATAAAATTTAAATTCTGGTGATAATAGTTACAATCGGTTAAAAAATAAACGTTATGGAGTGACAATAAAGTCATTTGAATGATTTTTCGGCTTAGAATATTGTTTTTTTGGATTTTCTCATTAATTTAAAAGTTAAGGTGCAACAATTTGACATTTTTTATAGTTTTTCTCTATTCTTCATCATCTTAGCTGGAAGCTCCAAAACGAATTCTTTAATCATTCCTTTATGTTTTTAAAATATTAGGTTTCTGACACTTTAAACCTGTAATCCCGAATTTCAGGGTTATGTTTGGAGTGTAACGTTTAAATTCTAGTAATAATAGTTATAATCGTTCGAAAAATAACAGTTATCGATTTATAATTAAGTCATTTCAATGGTTTTTTGGCTCAGAATGTTATTTTTTCGTGTTTTCTCTTTAAATGAGATGTTATGGTTAAACGATCAGACATTCTCTATAGTTTTCCTCTATTATTCGTCATCTTAGCTTAAAGCTTTAAAATTGTTTGATTCATCTCTTTTTATTCTCAAATTAGTAGGTTTTAAACAAAAACAAATCAAGTTTGACCCATAGTGCGCTCTCGGGCCCAGGGACAGCCCTGGTCAGATGCACATGAGAGGCGAATCTAATTCTTAACATAAAATGATGGATTCTGCTTGTTTAAAAAAAAAGTATTTTTATATGTGGTATCTACTTTCTTGTGAGTTGCATAACCAATACTGTAATGCTTTACGAACTTTTCTGGCAAATTACTTAAAATTTCTTTGCTCAAAAAATGTGTCTATTCATTATTGGATATATAGCACTACTTGATATAGACTCATTAATGCTATTAAAAACTTTAGAACATTCATTATTTGTTTTTCGTTCTCGAGCAATTTTAAAACTTTCAATTATTCCTTCTCCTATGTGCAATAATAATGACGAGAATTTGTATTTATTAAACGTATATTAGTTTTTCAGTAAAAAATATAACATAATGGCCAATGATTAAAATATTCTACAGTTTCTTGAATGATATTAATCCTTTTTTCGTTTCTGTCTGCTGAAATAATTTGACTAAAGTCACTACCCAAAATTATTGATATATTCCCGAATGCTTTTTAATCATCAGACAAATCTCTTAAAGTTCTATCAACTATTTCTAATGCCTTTTTTGGAACTATAGAAGCTTTAACCCAAAATATTATTTCTCTTTACGAATTATTTGTTTATCTGATTCCCACTGGAGGAACGAACTCTACATTGTACTTAAATCTAAAGGAAGTCTAAAAGTTCTGTAAGTAGTCATTCTCTTCGATAGTAAAATAGAAGCCATTTCTGTCCAATCCATGGTTAAAATTTGTTTCCAATTGATAAGAAATAGTAAGTTAATGTCTTGTACAAAAATATTTTTTCAGATCCACCAGGACCATCGATGTAACACATTTTTTTTCTTTAAATTGTATTAAGGTAAAGGGCCGACCTATGAGACAGGCTACGAGTAATAAGTTATCTTTAGAATTAATTTCAGTTTTTAAAAAGTCATAAATCAAACCAATCTATATATAGTCCGACAACATAAGATATCTTCTAGTAAGAAAAATTTTATTTTGGGACATAATAATTAAAGTAATTATCATACAAGTAAATAATTGCATTAATCCAGATGTCCGTGCTATGAGACACTTAATTCATATCATGTACCTACTGTCTCACATATCACGTTCCCCTTATGAGACACTCAAAAAAACTACTACATTATTCATGTTTTAAATTGTTTTTATAAAACTATAAAATTTGTTTGGCAAAAAAGATCTGCAAAAAAAGAATTGCATTTAGAATTTGTTTTTAGTTAATGTAAGAGTAAAAATAAAACATTTATGTGATATTTATTGACTAAAAAACAGGTAAAAAAAAAGTAATAAAAAATTTTAACGAAGACTTTTAAGGAGATCTTATGAATTAAGTATATAAATTTTTTTCTAACAGTTTTATGCTGATTCCTGTTTTATTTTCTTTTGTATCAGATTCATTTGCTCTTGGAGCTTTTTCTTTAGCTCAGCTAGCTTTTTCTTCTCTTCTCTAAGTTTTCTAGCTTTCTCGAGTTTTTCTTCTTTCTGTTGTCGTTCTTTTTCTTTTGCCATTTTCTGGGCCCACCATTTATTTGACGTTCCAGCTGCTGGTAACTTTTCTTTTCTAGACTTCTCGATCTTCATTCTCTTCTTTTTAAACAAGAAAGATATTTGCCAAGAAAGACGTGAAAATCAGTCTGATTTGAAGCCAGTACTTGTACAATGATTGATGCTCTATCTTAACCTCAGATAAATTTGAAACAGCATCCAGAAACTTCTTTAAAATAAGGGGTCCAAATTTTTTTCAGAATGATCTAAGTGGGAATTTCGCTTATCATCTAGATGGCACATATTTTTGACTTCTGACTGTATCCTGTTTTCATTCAAGGCATCTGATTTTTGGTTTTTTGTAGAACATCATAATTTACTGCTTGAAAATTAAAAGGAAAAAGACCACACTTTTTAAATCCTTTCTGAATGATTTGTTCCTCATTTTTCATGGAATCCAAAGCTATTTTAAGCATCAGTGGAAAATCACATTTTTTCACTTTTGAGACTTGGTGAACTGATTTCCATTTTGGTACAGTCTTTTTCCAAACTTCCTTAAATAGGTGGGAAAAGGAAACATTCAGTGGCTGTGTAATATGGCTTGAATTAGGCGATAATCCAATTATTTCAATGTTGTGTGCTCTACAAAACTCCACAACTGGAATGGTAATGTGTGACGAGTGGTTATCCATGCAAATAATTACAGGAAATTGGACTTTACTTTTGATCAACCATGTATAAAACACGTTGGTCAAGAACTCATAAAATACCTCTGCTGTCATCCAGCCATTGTCTGATGCACCATCACCCCAACCAGTTGTTCTATTTTCTAAGATTGAGTCAGGAATTGCACCTTTGTATGGGAACATCAGTAATGGTGGAGCACGTATTTCAGCTGCACTGTACATAAAAAGAGTAGTAAGACACTCTTTTCCACCATCACTAATATTGTACACAGCTCGACTGCCTTTTTCTGTGAAAACTTTTTCATCATCAGGTGACAACAGAATACTTGACTCTTCCTAATTATATATACTGGTTGCTGGAACATTCAACAAATTTTTTGACCTTGAATATTTTAGTTGCTCCTGAAACCATTTTGTAGAATCACTTGTGTCACTGCAGCTCTCACATGACTCAACTGTTGAAGTGTCCTAATAGCAAGAGAAGAGTACCGCTCTCTGAAAGCCTCATACCAGTGTCTCCCAGGCCGGTTGTTTGTAAAAGGAGTTTCCATATTTACACTGATAACATATCTTTGCACAGAATCTAAGAGTTCAGTTTTTGTGACAGGATAGCCTAGCCTTACTCTGCTTATAATTCGATTTCTAATTTTCAATTCCTCTAATTCAGAGATAACTGTAGATTTTTAATGATGCTATGAGGCTCCTGCTCTGGTAAATTTTTCTTTCTACCCAGAGTTGAAGCTGGAACACCGACAGCTAAAGCTGCTTTTCTGATAGATATGCCTGCTTGCACAGATGATAAAGCATTGTCCAAACTTGACCCACTGTAAGTTTTCCTTTTTACTTTTTTCCTGAGTTTGTGGTGTACAGAAACAACTTTTGCTTCCCTTTTGGTATTACATGTGTTGGTATTTTTTCTATCAGCCTTGGATTTATTTTTATTTTGTTTGGTATCTTTCTTTATTTCTTTCTTTGAAATCTTTATGCTGATTCTCAATCAAGCCTGTAATAACAAAAAATTTGCCAAATTTAAGTTGTTCATCTTGCTTTTTCATCAAAACACAAAACTTTCAGGTTACATTACTTATTAGTGTAAAAAACGTTGAATTACCTTGCTTATTTGGAGTTTAAATATACAAACTTTATATTACTGATGAAGTAAATGCTTCAAACATTTTTTAGAGTCACTAGGATTAATTATTTAAGCGTTAATAATACTTATTCAGCAGTGTCTCATAAGGCCATACGTCATGGCCGTAAACCATGAGACACTCCTCCCACCGTCTCATCGGTAGGGACGTGACTCCGTGATAGTGTACGTACAATGAGACAGCTTTATTATAGGCGAGGCTTTAATTTTCTAATTAAAAAATTAAACAGGTAAATTTGCTATCGATTACAGGTCCGGTGATCACTTTTTAAACTCGAGGTATATATCTTTTTTTTCTTTAACGTAAAATTTTTTATCACATTTAAATATGGTTTGTATATTACATCCTGTCATTAATCATTATCAACGTAATTATAGTACTACAATTTACATTGTTAAATTACGGTAAAACACATTTTTTGGCTACTGTCTCATATGATGGGACATTGTCTTATCGGTGAGCCCATTACCTTATTTCTTGAATAATTAGATTTTGATCATTGCTTCGTTGTTGAAATTTTTTATGGAATTAAAGTTACAAAATATAATTTCATCTTTGTCACTGTCGGAATTTATTTTTATCAATTCTGTTGGTTCTGGCAAGTTTAAATATTTACAAGACATGTTTTCAGACATAAAAATTTCGATCAAATGTAGAAGAGACTTATTTTTGTCATCTTTACAATCTTCTAGAAAAATTTTCTTGCACTTATTCCAAATAATGTTACCTACAAAATTTTCAGAAATAGCAAACCAAGCAAAAAATTATCAAAGTAAAAAAGGTAGCATAACGTTACAAGCTTCTTCGAATATGATGTCTATTTGATGATCATGTTTTACTAATCCTATAGAAATAGCTTTTTCTTTTAAAGTATCGTATGTGATGTTTTTAACTGTTTTTAAATCTGTAAAAGATATTTTACCTGCTACTTTATTTAAAATCGGTTTCAAAAAAATCTTTTGATCTTTTGAAGAGACTACATTTAATCTACCGATTGTTGTATGTGTTCTGAAACGTTTCGTTTGTTCCATTTTGAGCTGAGTCTGATCACTCATTATAACTAAGAATTTCGTACCACTAAGAGCATAGCGACTTATGTTCTCCTAATTAGCTGTTCACACTCATTGTCATGGTTTATATACAATGATATATAACATGCTGTGTTAATATATGGACATCAACCAATCACCTGCTTGCTCTGCTTTTTGCCGTATTGAATATATAAACAATCAGCTAAGCCTTTAAGTTATAAAAATATTTATTAATATTGCAAACTGGAATATTGAACACTCTATACATAACAATTGAATGATTATTTAGAAAAACATGACAGTCCTCTCATTGGCTGATACAATAGCTGCTTTGAAAAACACCTTGTATTTTTTACATCATCTAATATACCGTGTACAATTTTGACTCAACCAGCAGTATGGAAAAGTTTTTTGAGCTGTTCCAATTTCCTGTAATAACTTTTGGAAGCTTTCGCGATCAGTGTTAATTTCTCTCATTTGCATTTTTTTTAGCAGTATACACTACAGTTGGTTGTTCAGTTCGTTGTTAAGAATTCTTCAAAAAAAACTACAACTAAGGTTTTGTTTTTTATATATATTCGGTATGCTATTATACCCTCGTTCTTCTTTAGTATTTTTTCATTTTTTATAACGCAAGCGATAGTGTATAAAAACACAAATAATACTGAAGATGAACTGTATTTGTTTCTTTGTCAATTTTATTCACCCTTGCCTTCATATATATAGTCCTATATTACATTGTAGTAGTGTTCATTACACAATGTTTAGTTCACAAATTACCAAATAGATTTTTCAAAAGTATCACATTTTATTTCCTCTAAAATAAAAAGGATGACATTTCGTCATTTTGAAAATTGAAAAAACAATTGCTTGGGCTAGGACTTTAGCCACATACACAGATTTCTCATATTGTGAATTCAGATAACAAATAATCAAATTCAACTCAGCAGATATTACCAAGTGCATTGAACTCACTCGCTCTTGTTTAAAAAAAATTACCAATCACTTTAAGTACTTATAGAACAACTATAGAAGCTATAACAAACATACTAAAAATACTCGGACTTGCGAATAAATTTGATCTCATCTATATTGGATTATTATACAATTGTATAGATACTTAGATTAGTAGGTTAATTACGGCGACAAAATGCATACATGTTCATGAAATTTTTTGCGGACTATAGAAACATTTCTTACAACTGCCACCATTTTATTGGAAAAGCTTCCATGCTTTCTAGTGACCTCATGATTAGTGATCAGCCAAAGCAACTCTGTACTGTTCTAAATATTTTGACAGCATCAATTCGAATATTTTGGAATCGTAAACAAAATTTTCCTTCACAATGAATAGTAAAAATTCGTAAATGAAATTCGAAAAATTTATCACAGACTTGAAATAGATAATATGACCGTTATTCATTCATTATTTTTTTACAGATAAACTTATTTAATCATCCTAATACTAATAGTTAATGTAATTTCGATGTATAAAATAATGTATGGAAGATATGAACGGTTAAAAATCATCCTTTAGAAACATCTTTTTTTTTTTAAGTTATTAGTACCTATTTATAAATTAGCAGGCAAAACATCTTTCACAGATTATTGGGTGTGCTTTCAATGAATATATTAATGCTTGATGAATAAACGATTGAAAATAATAAAATATGTAGATGAGAGAAGTACAGAGTATAGCCATGGCACGACGTGCGGCCAGGCTGGTTAGTAAGAGACTGCCCGCTTTCATCGAATCTTTGGATTATTTTAAAACAACTTTCTACGCTGATAACATCTCTAATGTCGCGCTTGCACCCGCCACATACGCTCACACACTTATTCTTAGTCACGTACATAACACCCTCAATATATCCTCGTATATTATATAGTTGTACGGTTTTACAGTGAGCACTAGCTCCCCCCTCGCTCCCCCCTCTCCACCAGCTCACTCCCTAAATAAGGTAAATTTCGTTTCTTTTTACCGTGAAATTTGACCCTCATAAAATTGAGTTTACTCTTTCCCGCTTCCCTCCTCAGCTCCTAACCCGACTCACCCCCAGATTTCCCAAAATTTTTTTTCTGTTTTATCGTAAATTTCGACTCCACTATTATTTTCTAGACCTACAAAATGTTTTTCTGTTTTATTATAAATTTTGACTCCACTATTATTTTCTTAGATATAAACTATTCAGTCATACTTTTTATACATTTTAGGTTTTAGAAATTTATTAAAAGTATTAAATTAAAGTCCAATTCAAATAATTTATTGAAAAAACTCACGTCAAAATATAGAACGTTATTCTGTATGCAACTTTTTATGTAAAACCATATAGCATTACATGATGGATTTTAAATTAGTACTGCCATGTGTAATTCCATGTGGAGAAACATAAAGAATAACATGTTCGAATTAAACAAAATTTTTGTTACAATCTGTTTACTAATTGGTCGATAATCAGTTTGTTTCAATATAATCTGGTTACTCTAAGATAGTCATCTTTACTAAAAGAATAATAATCATGCGTAATATTAAAGTAAGACAGAGTACACTATAAGGGGCGTATGCACGGAAAGCAATACTTATGTGAAAAAGTGTTTGTTTATATTTTATATTGAAAAGATATCAAACATGATCGGAGGTTGATAATTGATCAGCAAAAATAATTCCTCAAACTAAAACATTACATATACATGCTTAATTCTTTACGTGTATTTGTTTTCAGCACAGCAAAAAAGTTACTATAGTTTATAGGTAAATAAACGTATTTACTTTCAATAGAAAGAGCAAAAAGGGCTTCTGATGCATTTTATTCATAATTTTTATGATAAGATTTACAATAATAATCAAAAAGACATTTTTTTTAACAGATACTTATCATGATATTTTAATTCTTAAATGATTCTTTAGTTATTTAAAAAAATTTGTCTTTCTAATAATAAGACATTCAAAACAAAAAATTGTCAAATGTTCATAGAGTTACAGTTAATATCTTTAATAGATTATTTTATATATTAGAATTACATAAACTATAAGTATTAAAAAAAAAAAGAGATACCTGCATAAAAGTGAAAGATTATTATGAAATAACAAATTTTAAGTCTGTAATACATTTTTCAAATTTTAATTACAAATTTTAACAATACATCGAGTAGGAAAATTTTGTTTATAATAACAAAATATGAGGAATTAAAAATATTCTAAACTGTCAGAAGTCGCTTTAGCTGAAAGAAAATCATCAAATCACTAGACATTATAAAAGGTTTTCAAATAGAGTGGTAGCAATTGTATGAAATGTGTATTATATTGTGCGCAAAAAATTTAGTGAGCATAAAGGCATCATATCGACGAAATTATTATAACAATATAAGTATATAAATAATCTTATATTAATGCGATGTAGATGTGATGAAATTTATTCGAAAGCCCGATTATTTTTGTTTGTTTTAGCTTTTCTAGTTGTTCTATGAGTACTTTAAATAAATGGTAATTATTTTAAGAAAAAAGTGAGTGAGTTAACACAAAAAAAATACTGTAATTGTTACATATAAATGCACTCGGTAATATATGCTAAGTTGTATGTGATTATTTGTTATCTGAAATCACAATACATCACGTCTGTGTATGTATCTGAAGTCCTGGCCCAAGCAATTGTTTTTTTAATTCTCTATTATTTTTTAGATTAATTGTTAAAAAGAAATATTTTCAGAATACTATTACGAAAAAAAAAAAAAGAAATATATTTTAATCATCATTTTTTAAATGAAAGAACAAAGCTATTTTAAGATTCTTTAATAAATAAGAGAAAAATTGCTGATCATATAGGAAAGTGTATATATTCGTATGATAATTATTAATATGATTCATTTTATAAATGTAAAAAATTTGGAGGTTAGCGAGCAGAGCGCGCAGGTTGGCGAATATACATAAGGAATAAATATGACAAAAAAATAGGACAGGTTACGTAATGTAATTACACAGGTATCAGAGGAACTAAATATGATACGATCAATAAAGGTAAATCATTGCAAATTCATAAACAGGATTCCACAATAAATCGAGCAAAAAATATAAATTATAGGTAAAATCAAATAATTGTGAGGTAAGATAGCATGGTTATACATCCGTCTGCCCTTCCCTAGCCAGGGGCCCTCTCGGACGGAATAGTACATGGTAGGCAAGGGGAGAGTAGGTCAGGAGAAGGAAGGGAGACTAGACCCGACGCAGGAGAGAGGCAGACGTATCCGCTTTAGTTTCTAACTCACACTTGGCTCTTCCCTTGGTCTCTACGTAAATAGACAACCATTAACCTCACTCGCTGTGCACTTATTTCCGGATCACCACACCGAACGTAATCCCGCGTAACAGTAATTTTGGTATCAGAAGTGGGATCGGTCTAGAAAATTTTTAAAAATATGTTGTCTTTGTAATCGCACATAGCGCAGCGTCGCGAAACAAAAAGTGAGTGTGAGTGAAAGGAAAAAATAAAAGGACTGAAAAAGTGATCAAGTGTGACACGACAGTAATAATAAAAAAAAAAAGTTAGAACAGACCAGGGACCACGTGGAAACAAGTCAGCGAGGTAAACTTAGGACAGCCAGTGTAGCAGCTTTAACACCAGCTACCGAGAGCGGAGTAATATGAAAGAACACCCAAAAACATCCCGTACAACGAATCCAAGGATAAGGATCTAGATAATAATGCGGGTTCGCGCCCTCATGATCATAATATAGACAGCAGCAACTTGGTGAGTAAAAATATATTGATACATCACCCCCTCCCCCTAAACCTCGGGAATACATTGGGAAGAGGCACTTATAAGATAGGCCAAGAACCAAACCCTTATACTCATCTTGCATGAAAAACGCATCAATACATACGTATGTATTATATATCGATACTGGTGCAGGATAAAATAATCTGTTGTGCCAATAGTAATAAATGTAACAAACAAAGACTAACGTAGTGTTTCTAATTGACAGCGAACGCGAAAAAAAAACCCATTTTGAAGTTATTTGATATAGAGCCCACGCATTGAAAATAAAAAATAAGTAAAGCAGGGAAATTTCGCTGCTCACAGTCCCAAATATTATTTAAGAAAAAAAGAGAAAGTTTTAGAGAACGCGGGTGAAACGGTAAGGTGACGCATAGCATGAATACGCAGCCACCACGAGGACTACGAAAAAAACAGGATCGTAAAAATAAGAACGGATCAGTAATAAAAGAGGTTAGTCAGCAATAGGGAACCCTTTCTTTACAGCAAACAGGAAATGATGAACGCGGGACACAGCACTGACTTCTACGGACAGGGCTCGGAAACATTCTTGGCCGATGACAGAATCGCAATGCATCAAATAAGCGTAGCAGAAAACAGGGAGCAAACACACTTGGGGATAATAGACGAAGTTAACGCGAAATATATATTAGGTCTCCTGATGTATCGCGATATATATTAGGACAACAGGACGAAAACGGACGAAAGACAAAAGAAGGCAGGAATATTTATGAACAACGTACCGGGACTTCTCCCATAAAAATCTAAAAACAAAGGCCCGACAGCACTCGAAAAGGAATATAATGGCGGCATAATATACACACTTAAACAACTCATTGACCCCGATAACAGGAACCGGATAGGGATACTTTCAGTCAGTCAAACTCTCGAAGAAGAGGAGAAAATATGGGCTAATATAACAAGCACACTATCGAGTCAGAACATGAGAAGTCTGCAATTGTTGATGAACAGGGCAACCGCACGAACGGCGTAAGAAACTACACAACGGGTTAAAAGAGACCTCGCGACCTCGACACAAACAAAACAAGATGGATCATCAAATCGGACCGGAATAATCAGGCAGGGGGCGAATAGCCACGATCCACGAGCAGAGACCGCAACGCAATACAGAGAGGGGCTACAAGGGATACCGACTGCTGCATCACACAGAGATCATATTCGACGAGACATTAATAGCACGAAACAGATACAACAGGGACTTTAACTATGGGAACAAAGACGAGGACGGATACTTAACGATGCTGCACGACGATAGAAACCTGAGACCGACAGCCACACTGCATTCCCAACCCTGAGAGCGCAGTAACCAACAAAGTGCATGATTTTACCCGGCAATACAACGCATAGAACACAACTCGCTCCCTATCCCTGACTGCGTGGTTGTCCGCAAGACCACAGCAGAATGTACTTACATCACTCAGCCATTTATCAGGAATAATACCATTGTTCAACGGAGATCCAATAAAACTACCACTTTTTAAACAAATGGTAAAAACAGTGGGTCATAGGACCCGACTACGAAAAGTTCTTCCTGGGTACACTAGTAAATAAATTGCGGTAACGAGCAGCAAAATACCCGTGCCTCACGTAGAATTGCTAGAATGTGAGATGATTCACGGGGCGGAGCCGTACAGCGTCGATGGGGACGGCACTAAAGGCTTCCAGGAGGCCATGATAGGACTATTAATTTAAACAAAATTAAGGAAAAACATAGTAAAACTGAAAAAGACGACAAGCAAGAAGATAATTGGTTTTTAATCAATAAAGAAACGAGGATAGAAGAAATATTAAGACTAATAGACACAACGAGATGTAATGAAGAAGAACTACGACATGTGCGTGAATTAATAGAATTCAACCCTTTTTTGTTTGGCCTCGACGGAGAGCCGTTAAAAGCGACGAACGTGTTAAAACATAAGATACCGACAATAACTAAAAACCAATCGCAGCAAAATGGATTTGGTATCCGACAGCAGTAAGACAGCAGATGAGTGTAGAACTGAAAAAATTGGAAAACCAAGGCATAATAGAGCCATGTACATCACATAAAACTCTAAAACATGCATAGTCCTAAAACACCCAGGCCCGAATGGAGAAAAGCGTTGGAGAGTTGTGACAGATTTTAGACTGCTAAACGAAGCAACAGTCGGCTTGTGCCATCCACTACCATTTTGAAGTGATATTTCAAATCATCTCGCATGCGCCTAGATCTAAAAATGGGATTTTTCCAAGTCGAAATAGACGAGAAAGACGCCCATAAAACAGACTGCTCAGGTCCAGACAAGCACTACCAATATAAATGCATGTCAATGGGATGTACAGATTCACCAAACACATTCGGGCGCGCAATAACATTAGCACTAGCGGGTCTTCAAGGATATGAAATAGAGGTCTATATAGATGACATAATAGTATTCGCAGAAACGATAGAAGAACATGGAAGGAGGTAAATAGGTTTCTAAAATGATTGGCAGAAACACCTTGACAAACGAACCAGAAAAGTGCCAATTTTAGAAGCATGAGGCAAAGGTATTGGGTCATATACATAGTCAGTAACGGACAATTAAAAACCAACCCTGAAAAAATTGTAGCGGTAAAATACTATCCAAGACCAACAAATACCGAGAGAATAAAATAATTTCCAGGCCTCACAGGATATTACAGGCACTTTATAAAAAACTGTGCAAAAATAGCCTAGCTGATTTTCAAACTGTTTAAAACGGTGCCGAATTTAAATGGCAAGAACCACAACAACAAGTATTTAACATTTAGAAGCACTTTGCAGTAAACCGGTTCTTACAGCACCGGACATGAACGAACCATTTATAGTTACGACAGATTTCTCGGACTATGCCATAGGAGCATTATTAAGTCAAGGAAAAATAGGCGAAGATCACCCTTGCGGATATATGTCCCGCTGTCTAAAAGGTAGCGAACTTTGCTACCCAACGTACGATAAAGAACTGCTTGCCATAGTCTATGCAAAAGAGCAATTCAGACTATACTTTACGGACGGAAATGTACAGTGCTTACCGACCACAAGCCTCGGAAACATTTCCACACATCGTGAAAACCAGACCTGCGATTTACGAGACTAAAAGCAGGACTACGTGACAACGAATTTGACGTAATTTACAGACCCGGAAATATCAATAAAGCACCAGATGCCCTATCTCAAAAATAGTTTTAAAAGAGGGTGAGAAAAATCCCGAACTGCCCCGACAAGATTTGTACGAACTCGCGGAAGAACAAAAGAAATAAGGATTTGGAGATGCAAGTGCTCCGACCGCACGAGTATATAAGGTTGGTACAAAAAGGCGGAAAAATATGATTAGGAAGGACAGGTAAAATAAAATAGAAATATCAGATTTGGACGACACAAATGACATGGTAAGGAGAAAGAAGCCCCGATAAAACTATAGTTCAAGCGATTATACACCGAGCAAGGATAGCGATGCAGACTCGAAGTCGATATGCTTAGGGACAAAGGAGATAACAAGAAAAACGATAACCAAAATTGATAAAATATTCCGAAAAAGAGGTGGACCACGCAAAAATAAAGTGCGAGACAATAGAGAAAACAGAAAAATGACACAAACAACCGCTCGAAGCGACACCGACGACGAAATATTATCACCCGGGCAAACCGGCGACAAACTAGCATACCTGCGCAGAAAATAAAATATGCAGAAAGACGTCAAAGTGACGAGTACTTCGTTTATAGAGCAGAATATAGAACAAGAGGAGCGGCTAAAAGCTCGTAAATGCCGGTTGGACATATTGAATAGGAAACTACCATATTTTTCCAACACTGCCGAACGGGATGGTACCTTAAAGGAAGTTGTTATAGCACACTGCGACACACCTTAGGCCACGAAGGACGAGGCGGAGAAAGAATTGGAGAGACAAGAACATTGGGGCTGGCAACTGGCACAGGCAAGCCTAACAGCAGAGACAGCCGAAAGAGAAAGAGATCAAAGAGCCAGGTATACTGTAGAAAATACGACAACAACTGCGGGAGAGCTAAAGAAAGTGAGTAAGGAAAAAGATAAACAGAGAGAGAGTAACCAAGAAATGCCCGAGCGAAAAAAATGCAAGTGGGCGAAAATCAACGGCCAGCTATTTCTGGTAGTGAAACAGGTGGCAGGTAAATAAACAACTACGAGCAGATTAACGACTTGCCACATATAGAAGAGCAACCAGGGAAGAGCAGCAGATTAAACAGAAAAATCGAGGCGACACTTGACGATTCGATGGACAACTTTCAAGCGAAATTTACTGTGGATATTAAGCGCCAAGATTTTGACGGAAAACCAGGAGTCAGAATCTATGCATGGGAATGCGACGCTACCATGGATCGACAAAGGGACGAACCGATGGAAAGCACAGACGAGGAACATATAGAAATAAATGAAGAAGAGGAAGCAAGAACTCGAAGAAGCAGGACGCATAAACTACTCGAGATAGATAATAATGTACCCCACGATGAAAGCTGTTTTTTTCATGCTCTCATACTCCGATATGGGCTAAAAATATCAACGAAAAGACTCAGAAAGGCCCTACTAAGATCGAAATAAATACATAAATGTAAAGACGACTGGAACTTACGATTTACCGAAATTTCATGGGTAAAGAGGGTGAACAATTCAAACATATACATCTCGAGGAAGAACACTATGAAGCACTACTTGAGAAAGACATTAATAAAATCTCACAGCCAATCAACGAGTCAAACGGTGATAAAAATCAGCATGATCAGGGAAAGGAGGACGATACTGATGGTAGCAGCAGTTCCAAATAGAATGCAAATAATTACAATCAATCAAATAGTGAAATCAACGAAGATCCATAGAGGGAAATTACAGACCATAAAGGAATAGAAAGAAATACTGACGACGCAGAGAAGACTGCAGTAAAAGTACAGAAGGAGCGATGCCCCCCCCCCTAAAACCACCACCGCCGCTGGACTCTAAAGGGGCATCTGACCCGTCGTCACTAGAAAACAAGGGGGAGAAACCCACGAGGAACGCAGGTCACCCGCACCGGATTCCTCACCGCAAGGAGAGCCTCTATCATCACACAACTCACAAGGCTCGTTCGATTTATCGCCAGAGAGCGACAGAGAACAAGGCAATGACCTAAATAAGGCCCTCGTAGAATCGGACAGCGAAAAAGAGAACCCCAGTAGTAAGAAATAGTAGTCAGAAATGTTAAATTCAAGAGCTCTAGCGAAATACAGATTATCCAAAACAAAGCTTTCCCAAGAACTACCACCATAGGCACCGAAGAAAAATGAGGACCCACCACCACTCTAAAAAGTAATAAAAGTTGAGTACTATCAATTCAGATATTTGGATAATCTAATTTTTTGCACAATAACGGATAGCGTCCCTGATACCAAGACCATCGAGGCACTCTATGAACGCGGTTATATAAACCCGATAGCCTTAAACAACGAAACAAAAGCGGTCGGAAACGCAATGTTTTCAAAAGTCAGGAAGGTACACGTAATACGTATGTACGTGAAAAAACACTTTGACGACACAGCACTGAAATCTGATATTAAGAAATGTTTGGTGTTGTAACTCTAGAAGCGCTAATTGTGGCAAATAAAATAAAAACCATAGGAATTTTGAGAGACCTAGCGATTTTAGACATAAGTCAGTGGCAATACTTGGTGGAGCAAATCGGAGAAATTTTTAAAGACTGCAGAGTAGCAGCTGCACTATACACAAATACACTTCAAGTACCGGCTGACCAGCGATATAAAGTCATAAAAGAGTACCAGGAGTCAGCAGTTGGGGGACACAGAGGCATTAACAAGACTCACAATAAGATCGCACAAGATTTTTACTGGAGAAATATGCAACACAATTCGTGCTGGGCTGTAAATTCTGTCAAACCAAGAAACTCGTACGGGTAAAAACGAGCCAAGCCATGTTAATCACAGAAACTCCGAGTAGGTCTTTCGAAAAAATATCTATTCATTTCTACGGACCTGTGAATACAATCTAGTATCACGGAAAAACCCATGTACTGACTATTCAAGACTGGTTACCAAAATATATCGTCCTTGTGCATGTACAGAGAGCAACGACCAGAGAAACAATTAGAGCACTCACGAACAAATTTATAGCATACTTCGGCGCACTAGAAAAACTATTATGAGACAGAGCAACACACATTATGAATAAATTAATAGAATTCAGAGCATGAGAGTATGGGATACATGCCCTACGAACTACTTTTCGAACAGAGAGCCCGCATACTATCGAGCTTTAAACGTAAACGAGAGGACTTAACATATGACAAATATGTCGAACAAATCGCCGAGTTCCTAACGGAAATACGTACCATGGCAGCCATGAAACAAGTGCAAGCTGAATTTCGTTCAAAATACTATTATGATATAAAATTAAATACAAAGTTCTTCATGGAAGGAGAGCCCGTGATTATTCTCAAAGAACCATTGAAAGGTAAATACGACGAGCAATCCAAAGGGCCGCACAGTGGGAAATTTCGACTATTTTTTGTTCAAAACCTAATATCTCTCGAACGAAAATAGCTGGACCGATAATTTTTTTTGGAAAATGAAGGTATGTTAATGCGGCATAGAGGAAAAATATAGAGAACAGCGTCAGACCTTTACATAACCTTAAAAAGTTACTGTAAACCGTAAAATTCCGTGAAAAACCTACAAAAATCTTTAAAATAATTGTATTTAACACGGCAAACTGGATAATAGTGTATGAAAAGACATACATAATACTACAGACCATTTTAATAATAATCTTACACCATATAAATGTCAACCTAACCTCTAAGACTGCTAAAAGTAGAAA
>JAPYYV010002944.1:0-62194 GCA_030522625.1 Copidosoma aretas
AAGCGTAATCTCAATACATATAACATGATTCTAAGATAGGCAGATATGTAATCATACATTTCAATGACTCTAATGGCTTTTCCTATCAAATTTTTTCTAATTATTTTTCGACGTACAGCGCGAAGCCTCCATACGTGATAGAAATCGCTATATTAAAATAGCCCTTATTTTAAATAAACATCGAATTCATAGCAAGTAAATTTGAGTAGTCAAATAAAATTATCGTTGAGACGAAAAAAAAACCACCTCAGCCCCGGAGTCGAACCGGGGATCTCCTTCTTGCCGAGAAGGTACGCTACCAATCGAGAGGAATCGCCGAGGCCTTGGTGGCGCAATTGGTAGCGTACCTTCCCGGCAAGAAGGAGATCCCCGGTTCGGCTCCGGGTTTTAGGTGGTTTTTTTCGTCTAATCGATAATTTTATTTGACTACTCAAATTTACTTGCTATGAATTCGATGTTTATTTAAAATAAGGGCGATTTTAATATAGCGATTTCTATCACGTATGGAGGCCTCGCGCTGTACGTTGAAAAATGAATGGAAAAAATTTGATAGGAAAAGCCATTAGAGTCATTGAAATGTATGGTTACATATCTGCCTATCTTAGAATCATGTTATATGAAAAGAAGTAAAGTTTGGGTTTTTGCATTATTGATTTAATGCGAGATGTGATATGAGTAAAAACTGATGGGAGTCGTAAATTACTTCAAAAAAGACTTTTACTAGAGGATTTAAGAGGATTATACGGACTGTACAAAGAAAATTTTTCCCAGCATTCGATCAGATTCAGTTATTTTGCCCAACTTCGACCTGAACATTGTGTTTTGGCGGGCTCAAGTGGCACACATACTGTATACGTTTGTACCATCCATCAAAATTGCAAACTTCTTTTGGATGCAATAAATATTAAACAGTTATCGAATAATTCGAACACTATAATTCATGACTACAAAGACTGCTTAAAGCTTAGGGCGTGTGAAATTCCCACTGAAAAGTGTAATCTGAGTGAGTGTGGTGAATGCCCCTCGGTGATATATGAGTGATTCTGCCGTAAGTGGCTCACTTTGAGTCCAGAGCTCATGCTATCACATGAAACTAAATCTGGATATTTTAATTGCGTAATGTTATGTAAAAAGTGTTAAACATTCTTGGAAAAAAATTTCAAGCTGATAGATAGACGCAATAATGAAAAAATTAAAAAATTGTAGTCAAAATGTCACTCCCGTACCCTGTCCCAATCTCAATTTCTCACATAAAAGCTCCTACTAGGAAAAATATAAGCTTTTCTGCCATATCTTTGCATACACGTTGTCATGTAAGAACGTCGTATGTTACATTGATGCCGTAATTACATTAGTTTTTAATCAACAAGCAAGAGTATACATCGCGTACTGTTGTTTCCACGATTTGTACTAAAACATCGGTAACAGCGGAAATCACTTTTAAATCTACACTGTTTAATTTCGTAACACCTTCTAGTGATCACTTTTTTAATCTTACATCAATACAAGACGAACGCACAGGCTAAAGCTGCCAAAGGTTGCAATCCCTTTAATTGATAAGCGTTTTAATTTTTAGTTTTCGTATGTACAAAAATTTTGGTCACCTCCGTACCCCCCCTGGTCCGACCACTCTGTTATCCCCTCAGGCGAGTTAAATCTTTTTTCGTGTATAATTTATTGAGTAAATATGTTTTATAAGCGGAAAATTGTTTATATTAAGTCTACGAGCAGTAACAGGTTCCCAAAGCTCGAAATGTCACTTCCGTAGCTGTCAATTCCGAACCCCTCTAAATCAAAGTGTAGATTTCTTTCACTTTCGGACAACGGATCTTTACCAAAATTGTTTTTCAGCCCTATTGGGCTAAAATACGAGACACGTGTCTCGGCGCTCGGTCTTTTGTTTGGCTTTTTTTCGCGAGATATACCGTTAAACGGCGATGCTACTTCCAACGCTAGTAACGAAGCCGAACACTATTTTAGATGGTCCTAACTAAGCTTGAACAATAGCTGAAACGTCGTCCTATCGATTGGAAAAAAATTTGTTGAATTTTGGGCCAGCAATCAAACGTTACGGCAATTTTAAGGAATATAACGAATATCGGGCAAATATCGGCAAAATCTCATTTTCAGCGATTTTTATGCTCTTCTTAAAACCGCTGTAACTTTCAATTGGAAAAACTAAATTGAATCGAATTTTTTTTAATCGATAGGGCTTGACTTCAGCTTACGTTCAAGCCAGGTTAGAACACTCCAGCTGTACATTCAGCTTGCCTATACACACTAGAAGAAAACTTGTTTTTTCAAAAATTAACTAAAATTTTCTAAAATGAATACTTGTGTAACTTTTGATGAGCAAACTTTGTAGTAGAATCGCTTTGGATACTTATTGGGGATGCTAATAATAATGGAAATATTATTCGAAAAACTTTTTTCAAGCAACTTTTTTTTCAACAAAATTTGAAGCTTATTTGAGCCAGTTACGGGAGTAGCACTTATGTATATATACATATATTTATGATATATAGTTAATTCGTGTGGATCGTAAGTAATAGCCCCCGATGCCTTCACACGTTTTTTGACATGCTCAAAAGTAAGGTAAAAATAGGGTAAAAATATGCTAATTTTTAATAATTTTCTATATTCTGACTTACCATGCCCCTTTTCTCCCATCCACGCTCCCAGCACTCTTTTAAAGGGAGAACAAATAATCAAAGTCAAAACTATTTATGGTTTTTATAAATTGGGGTATTGGAAGAGTGGATATATTATGATTATTTCAGAAGTAATTATATAATCGTCTATTTTTAGTCAGTCGAAAAGAAAATGGCACTAATGTAGCAAAAAATCTTGAAAAAAACTTATACACCCATGCATCAAGTTATACTTTTACGGCAAACAATATATGTAGATGCAGCTGATTACGCCGAAATTTGTTTGGTAATGATTCCACGATAAATTTTAAAATATTAATACGCAATGGAAATTAAATAATTTATCTACAGAACCTTATATTTATAAACCAAAGATAGAAAATATCATATCTGTAGAACTATTTTAAAAAAAAATTAGAAAAAAGTGTAAAAATTCAGAAAATAATTATTCATTTGTGTAAAATCTAACAGTTTAATAAAATGAAATAAATAATAATTATAAATGTTTAGAATAGCTTAAAATACAATCTATATTAAGAGTTTTGAAAAACATATTAAATTAATTGTTTGATGGTTTATAATTGTAAATCATCAAATATTTAAATAAATTTATAAATAAACAGTAATTTAATATTTAAATAAAAAGTAAGTTAAAAAATGAAATATATAAGGTAGTAATGTATAGCTTACTAACAGAGGTAGCTCGTGGATAGGTCGACACGGTACAAGGCTTGTATGCACGAGATCGCGACTTTAAATCCGGTGGAAAAAGGTTTTTTATAGAGATTGAAAATTCACTTACATTACATATTTTTGAAGGGGAAACCATTAGAAATCATTGTTTTCCGTTTCTGCATAATAATCATATAGAAGTATAGGTTAAATTGAATTTTTTTATACATAGAAGGATGCTATCAATGGTTATCTTATATAATCTCAGAGTTATCACGAAAAATCTGGGGGATCGCTCGCGAAGCACGTAGGAGGCGGAGCCCCACTAATATATATATATATATTCCTATATTATATAGTAAACTCGTGTGAGGCTGGAGTAATGGCCCCCAACCCTTCCTCCATGCCCTCTACATTTACTTTACAGCTATTTGTAACTATCCATAAATAAGGGTAAAAATAAGCTGATTTTCATCTATTTTGAATATAACATAGCCTCTTCACGTTCTCTACAACCACATACGACCTATACGTACCTTAAAGTCCACCTAACTCCCCACATTTGTTTATTCTCCCACCCACGGTCCCTCCACTGCTTACCCTCAGGAGAAGAAAAAATTATATCGTTTTCTCCGTTATTAAAAATTGTTTCGCTTCCTCATGGCTCCCTCACGACCCCTCCACATTTTTTATCTGACCCCTTACTGCCCTTTTCCACAGCACACCCACATAACCCTCACAGCCCCTCCACCGACCCCCCACGTGCCCAGAATACTTACGACGCGTTACTCATGCTCTATGTAAGGATACCTTTAATCTTTTTAAGGCAGTTTAAATATACAATAAAGCTACTCCACATTAGTGCCTTTATGAAATAAGGATTAGTTACATTTATTTTTCTTTTTATATAAAGCAAAACACCCGTAATGTTGCAAGTAATTTTGCTGTAACCAGAATGCACCACGTGGTGGTGGACTTGCTTTGCATTCCATGTGCAACTGTCTGCATGTGTATTTTTAACCTATTTATTACTCGTGAAGTATGATAAAAATTATATTGCTATTATTGTTTCGAATGGTGTATTGAATTAAAAAAAAAATTATGTGAATATTTCATCATTTGTATCGGAAATATATTGAAAAATTTCATCTTATGCCATATTTTTATTTCAGTACAAACCTAACCTTCAAAGCTTTGACCTTGTGACTTATTGATCGTCATGAAAAAAGCTTATTTCAAGGGAAATTGTTTCCTATATGAAACAAAAAGTAAAGAGGATGAAGTGCTGGTATTTTATGTTATTCTTGAAATAAATACTCCATCCCTAATTTTCTCACCTGTGATAATTTCAGCTTCAATGTTACATTCAAATAATTGAGTTATTCTAAGTCTTGTTTCGTTATATTATCCTTTTTCAACACACAGATTTCTAATCAACATCACAATAGCATTTATATTTAAATTTAATTGGTGAGGAGGGAAACTTTACCTTATAGAATTTAATTATTTCATTGGAAAATTTATGTATGTATTATGATCACTTTTATCAACTCCCTTGTAAGTCACATAATCTACACTATAATAAGTCACAGCTTTTACGGGCATCGCACTTAAAATTGTATTATTTAAAGAATTGGTAAAATTATTGTGGCATGTTAAGATTTTATTATTTCCTCAAGAATGATTGACATTACTGAAAATTTTTGTACAAACATCTTTATTTTTCCATTTTTTTGGAATTTTAAAAGATTTAATTTTTCCTTTTCCTATTTTCAATAGTAAAGATGCAAACTTTATATCGACTGAACGCATATTAGTTTTTACTTTTTAAATTTTAAATAATGGCTACAGATTTGAAAATTTTATAGTTTTTTTTTCCAAAGGAATTTTATTTCCATTTTTAACGATATGAAGCATTTGACGTAAATCACCGCGCAAAATTATTATTTTACCACCAAATAAAATATAGGTATTTTTTGATAAATCATGTAAAGTACGATCAACGATTTCTAACGGTTTTTGAGGTATCATTAAGGCTTTATCCAATACAATAAAATCGGCTTTACTTAATTTTATTATCTGATTTTAATTCTAAGATAACGTTTTCAATGATATTTAAAGGTAATTTAAAAGTTTAATGGCTTGTCATTCATTCCGGAAGTAAAATGAAGGCTATGCCTGTCCATGTCATAGATAAAAATTTTATGCCTAATGAAAGAAGACAGAGAATCAAAGTTTTGTACGAAAATGTTTTATCAGACCCACCTGGACTGTCAACAAAAAAAGTTTAGTTATCAGTATCTACGATATTTAAAAAAATATCTTTGATCTTCATTCAGTTGGTAGATAAAATGTTTAAAATAGTTTTCTGTTTAATGCGAGTTTATTGTTGTTGTCATTAATTTCTGACCATACTGTTTTAGGTTCATGTAAGCCAAAGTCTTTGCATGATAAATTATCATAATTGAAAATTTCGTTTAGGTGTAATAGAACATTATCATCACTGTCTTAAGAAAAATCTTCAATGAAATATTTTCTAAATTTATACTAAATCATATTCTCTTGAACATTTTCTGACATTAGGAACTATGCAAAAAAATTTCGTATTGAAAATTGTATCACGACTGTACAAGCTTCTTCAAAAAAATTTACAATATAAGAATCATGGTGCGCTAGCATTATGTTAATAGCAGTTGCTTAAAAAGTATCATAACGTATTTTGTTATATGTTTTCAAGTCATTAGACGGTATTTTCACTCTGACTTGGTTTATCATAAGCTTTAAATGAAATCTTTCTTGATATTTTGGAGAAACAACATTTTTTCTACGGATTGTTACATTTTTTTTTACATATTTACGTTTAACCCAATTTTTTGATTGCTCATTATATATGTAATATTCTGGAATGACGAAATATTTTATAGATTTAGAAAATTCATCTTGTTGATTCAATTAAAGCCAAGCTGTTAATGGCGTTTTCTAATTAAAAATAGATTTATCAATTTTGTTTTAATCGGAAATGATTCTTTGTTTATTTTCTATACAGACATAACTGTATGGCTTCGACAGCAAAGAGGGTATTTTTGAATTCGCCATGCTGCATTGGACTTAAATAGTGGACATCTAAGTATTGCGAAATATCATGCTTATTACTATCATTATTTTATTTTATCAGTTTACAACATGCTCCATCACTTTCCTCGTGAATGTAATCACAAATATATTTAATGCTTTGGATTGATGCAGAAAATTCAACACTTATGTAACAATTATATTTTATTAACAAAAAATAATTATGAGATACAACCATAGAATCATCGACGGAAATCCTAACATTAATGTAATTAATTCTATAAATATGATTTTCATTGACATTGTTAATTCTTTCATACTCTGGATATCCATTTTTTGTGAATGTTGTTTTCAATGAGAATTTTTTTTGAAAATTTTTTTACAAACATTTTTATATTTATCAAAACAAGGTATACTTTCTGAATGAGGCCCATGAAGCATATGTTTAATAACTAATCTTTGAAATTCTTTATTTTTGTATGGATTTCCAGCTGATATATATTTATCAATATGTTTTGGTAACAACACCTCACTACTTTGATGTAATGATATCAAGAGATGTGCATGAGGCAAGCCACGCTTTTAAAATTTTATTGTGTCAATGTATGCGATAACTTTGCCAACAATATCTTTATTTAAAATGTCATCCAAAATCAGTTTTAATTTCATGTGAAATAATATAACAGTAATGTTAGGAATGTCATTTGGAGTTGTATTTGTTGGAAAATCTTAATATCTCTTTTAACTCTCTTCATTTTGGATTACAACTTATAGTTGTAAATAATTCAGGTTTTTTAAATTGTCTCATTACTGCCATAGCATCTTATTAATGCTATTGCATATATCAAGTTCCACCAACTTAAGTTGATGGCAAAATAAGGGGGCCACCATTTTTTTTTTTTTTTTTTTTTTTTTTTTTTTTTTTTTTTTTTTTTTTTTTTTTTTTTTTATATATTTCTTTTTTTCTTTCTTTTTTTTTATTTTTTTTTTTTTGTAAACTTTTTGATTTTGTCGGAGAAAATTCATACTATTAGTTTTAATCATAATATTGGCATGTAAAAAAACTGCTCAGTTAGCCTCCTTCCATATAGAAGTGGATTAAAGTTTATAGAGTTTGGTCTGTAAGATAGGCGATATAAATAATACTGTAAAAGAGACAGTTTTTAATTTATATTTTTTGTATTACTGTTATAATGAGTGCTCCAACCTAAATATCCTAATGGAAACATGAGTAGGAACACTATTGGATCTTTGAATTCTGATAATTTATTTAAGTTAGTATTGGATGGTACACAATTAGATAAATCCTTAGGATAAACGCATAAATCATAATTTTCGACTTTTCCTGAATCTGATACAATAATAGCACTACACTCTGATACAAAAGGTTCGTTGTATGTATAAACATTACTACATTTTTTGCGAATACAAAAAATTTTGTCAGTCGGTAAATTGTTAGCATTAGCAATTTGATGCATAAATTTATAATTTTTTGCAACTGGATTTTGACTAAAAATTTGAGTTAAAAGAACAATTAGCTCCTTTACTAAATATGTTTTTTTTCCAGCCTTTTTTTTATTGAATCAAAGTCATCATATATATACAATTGACTAGATGATGCTTCCTCATTATTTTTGTTTATCCGAGTATAAGATGTAATATGACATACTTAAACTTGATATATAAACTTGAAATTATTTTTTTTCCTTATGTATAACATTTGAATTGAATGCAGCAAAACAAAATAAAGTATTGTATATCTTATTAAATGTCTAAAACTTTGATGGTTAAGTAACAATTTTTGAAAATTATCATTAAATTTTTTTTAAAGGAGGTAAGAGAATTTTTCCTTTTTGAGAGCAATTTTTTGTTCTTTTATCCTTCCAAAACGTAACAGAACAAAAAAAGCGTTTAACCAATATAATTAAGGCATTTAATATTAGTATCTGAATTTCTATCATTTACACTCAAAATTGATTCAGTTTTAAATCTTTTTTAAGATTCTTTCAAAACAGATATATCTGCATTTTTCTTTTGAGAGTTTGTAAAGTTCTGGTATATACCTTTTTGACTGCCTTCTTTATCCTATATTTATTGAAATCTATAATGTTATAATGTGCACTATCTATTGGACCAGTGAATAATAAATTCAGTTGTTAGGTACTTTCTGGATTGCCAAAGTCTATGTGCTCATTTTGATCTTTTTCGTAATCTTTACATAAACATGAAAAACATCCACAAAACTTTTAATTTTAATGTTCGTTCCAAACACGACACTTATAATTTTTTATATGTTTTTTTGCAAATACTCGTATATTGCATTTTCGCACCTTGGCACATTATAGGGATGCTTTTTCAGCCATTATTTCTCCACTTCTCACCACCCCCTCGCCCCCATCGTGTGGCTGGATACTAAAGCACGAACAAAAATTTTTGAATGCAACGTTGTGCAGAAGACCCTAAAGTGTATCATAAACAACTTGTAGAAAGGTAAACATAACTGACAGGACATAAATTGGGGCCAGCTTGGCTTACTGACAGCCTATTTAAGACCACAGCAACGCAATCAAAGCTGCGTAAGTTACATCCTGACAATTGTTTACTTAATATTAGACTGCGTATATATTCACATGTTTATGGATGTACATGTTCATCACATACGTACAATCAAATGTACTTAATCGTTTTCTAAAATGGCATTTATTATGGGATTAATTTTAGAATTTTTCACATGAAGTTAAACGTAATCTTAAATAACTTACGTTTAAGTACTTAAAATGTTCTAACAAGTTTACTATTCTTGAGTAAACATTAGTCTAATAAGACCACAAGATTTTTAAAGCTGTTAGTAAGGGTCTTTTAGACAGTCTGATAAACTTTTTCGTTGATAGAATTTTTTAGAAGTCCATGGTTAAGATTTAGCATTGGTACTCACTTTTTTTGGGGTTAGTTGTAAAAAAGGAAACGCCTGTAAAAATTTTTTTTTTAAATCATCAAGTTGTACAAATATTTTAATGTATAAAATAACTTTAAATAATATTTTTTTTTAAGTTGTGTAGAAGGACCTAAAGATAAATTTATGAGGCAAAAAAAATTTGAAAAATTATGAAATGCAATATTGTGCAGGAGACCCTTAAATATATCAGAAACAGCCCGCAGAAATATAAAAAGCATTTACTTAAGGACAAAACTTGGGCACAGCTTGGCTAGGTGACTGGCTATTTGAGAGAGTAACCAAGCGCTGAACCGTGCGCAAGCTTTAATCGGAAAACGATTAACTTAACCTAAGACTATGCAAGTATTTATGTGCTCATGCCCACGTAATAAAATTATCATATCTTAAATTAGCCATTAAAGATATAAATTTAATCAAACTTTTCCTTTATGGCTCGTCATAGAGTAATGGACTAGCACAGGATAGGCCATAGAGAAGTTTAATGGACCACTGCTCTACGGGAGAGGTCTAAGTCATAACACTCATAATATATTTTGGTCACAACTGTGGGATAACTAGAGATTATCCCCTAGAAGATGCCAGAAGGCCATATTGTAAAAGTAAACAGTGTTTTTGACGCGTAAAACTTTTAATCATTTTAAAAAAAATTGAACTTGATGAATTTAAAAGTGTAATAAATAAATATCAGCAACAGGTAGGTCGTTCTAAGAATTATTTTAAGAATTGATTAAATTCAAATGGTACTAAAGAAAGAATTAATTTAGACCCGATAATCATAAGTATCAAAACAAATGAATTGAGCTATAAAAAAATAGAATAATAACAAACAGTGTATAATATACCTAATCTTATCACGCAGATAGACAATAAAAATTGAAGAAACTCAATAATAATATTTAACAATATCCCGCAAAATATGTCTATACTAAGAAAAAGATTACTTTATTCAAAAGATCATAGAATAAGTTTCTAGAGATAAAAAAAAATAGTACTAATGATAGAATAAAAAATGATAGAGTAAAATTAAATGATATAGATTATTATAAAAAATATTTTATACGTAATGTCGTTTTTTAAATGTATAAAGTTAGGGGGCTGGCGTGCGGAGCGGGCAGGGTATCGCAGCCACACTAGTATATATATACATATACACCAGTGGGGCTCCATCCCCCTACGCGCTACACGTGCCAACCCCTGTACTTCAATATTTTCATTTTTATGTCTAAATAATAAAGCAAGAATTTATTTCTTCATACACACATAAGTTATTCTAACGAATCGTATACTTTTGTATTTTCGTATTAAGATGCTCTATTTTTACCTAGCAAATTGAAGAACTTACTAAAAAATACTATTGAAACTTCATGTAACTTGTGATAGTGTACTTCATAAATCTTTCATAGACTCTAACTTTGATACTAACGTACATACCGAACAACACACAAGTATGATTTCAAGGATTGAATTTAAGGTTTAATTTAAGTTGGAACAAATCTTTCTATCTTGTTACCCATCGAAGCTTTGGCCATTTTAATTATGGATAAAAATTATAAGATCTATGAATTTTTTAAGGATTTCGTTATTCACATAATTTTTTTTAAACACAATTTCTAGTTCAAGTCTTTTGATATTATTTTTTTAAGAGTGCGAGGAGTTTGATACGCCAAAAAAAAGTTACTTTTCATATAATATTTATACAAAATGTTGGGTAGTACGCTTAGAAATAATAAATATCTTTTTTTTTCTGTTAAAATATATTTATCGCTTTGAAAAATTAAAAAAAATTGATGAATTTTTTTTCATACCGAAAATATTGTTAGTATGTAAATTTTTACAAAAATCGGTAACCATCGAAAATATAGTTATAACTTCTTTTGGGTAACACGCACGCTTACAAGTAAACACATTACTAAATCTAATATGATAAGTAACAAATCTCTCTGATGTTCATAAAATTCTAGAGATAGCTTTTTTTTTATTAAAGCAGATAGAAATAGACCAACGCCTAGTAACACTTTAGTAGTCACTGAATCGGTTCACTCTCGAGCCTAATACTCATATACCTTAATTAACTTTTGTTAAAAAGTTGTGTTAAATATTTGTAAAATATTATTTTTAATTTATATACTTTAAATAGTTCGTTTTATTCATGAACATTTTATAAATTAATCAGTAACACTTACTTTCACAGTTTAGTGGTATTACTCTTATGCGTACAAACAGAGATAGTAACCAAAGCGATCTTATGAAAATTTTATTGATATTCAGAGAAATATAGTCTATACATGAAATAAGTTCATGGATTTATCAAATACTTGTTATTTATTTATTACTGATAATGATCTTATTTGGTATGTATGGGTAATATTTATACATACACAATCATTATTTTTACAGATACAGTTATGAGCCCTTTTTTTTAAGGTTTTGAAGATTTTAGAATCAATTATGGATATAAGATCATTATAATATATTATTGTAAAATTCTTACGTGATATTTATACTTTTAACTTTCTTTTTAACTATTTTTAATTTCTAATTTTGATAATCATGTACTTCCAAATTTCCTCTTCTTGTTTCATAACCATTGAAGATACAAATCCCGTTTATTCACTACTAATTTTATTTTTAATAGAATATAATACGTTATTGATTAAAGATACCTTAACATGGATAAATTTCTTTTTCTATCGACAAAATAATATAATTTGTAACGCATAACATATCATTGAACTTTAGATCTTTATTCTGTAGTGCCTTATTTACCTACATTAATAGATTATACAATCACATAGATCATCTCCCTCCTGCATATATCTTCATTATCTTTCAATTCTATATTTCTGGCAGATAATATTATAATTTTCTAATTTGCTTCTTTTTTCCCTCTTTCCATATCAATATGTGCTTTATATTTCCTTTTTTTTTTTCATTGCAGAGATTACAGTCTACCACTCAAAAACTTTCAAAATCACTTAAATATTTTTATTTTTGCTATATTCTCCTCTCTTTTTGTTTTTGATTTTTTTTTATATTTAAGGGATGATAGAGCAGTCAATTACCATCTAGTTTTTCAGTATTTTCTGATTTACAAAAGTCCTCATTTCTTTTGTAAAATATCTATGATTCTCTCAAGTTCATTTTCCTTCGTTGCTCTTTTAATAAGTCCTATGGTTTTTAAATCCTATCCTTCTGCTTCCTCGTAGAGAAAGCAAATGGACCAAATATTTATTTCCGGAAAAATATCTTATAAGCACGTTTTATAAAGTTTAGAATCAAAATAGATAATTTTTGGAAAAAGTCCATCTGTGTGTGTGTGTGTGTGTATGTGTGTGTGGGTGGGTGGGTGTTTGGGTGTACGTGTGTATGTGTGTAATAAAATATATCTATGGATTTCATCAACTGATTTTGATCGAATAAGGCTTTTTTCTGTAGTCAGATTCATATTACCGCTAAAAAATTTCGGTTCTGCTGTACATTTTTTATTGATTTTATAGATTTTTCAAAATCGATTTTTTCTAAAAAGTTTATTTTTAAGCTATTTATTGTTATTTTAGGATATGTTGTGATCAAAGTTCTGAAAGATTCTTTAATTTTACTCAAAAAAATGTATTCAGTCAAAATGAAAAAAAAATCAAGTAGCTGGGTGTGCGTGGGTGTAAATAGGGAATATGTATAATTAGTCATTTCTCAGGATTTCTTTGGACACATTCGATCCAACAAGGCTTTTTTTTGTATCTGGAATCTATTAACGCAGAAAAAATATTTAAGTTTTTCTGGATATTTTTTGCTAATTTTAATTTTTTCGATTTTTAAAAATCGATTTCTTCGGAAAAGTTGATTTTTAAGTTATTTTTCTTTTCATTTTAGGATATTTAACGATAAAACTTCTGGAAGATCAATAAATTTTACACAAAAAACGTAATTATTTAAAAATAAAAATAATTTAGTAGCTAGGTGTGCGTGGGTGCGAGTAGCGAATGTATATAATCAGTTGTATCACAGAATTTTTTTGGACGATTTCAATATTGCCAGGCTTGTTTTTTTTTTTGTTTTTGAATACAAATTACTTAGGTTCGATACGTTAATTTTTTTTTTTACTTTTGATTTTTATTATTTTTGACACCCGATTTTTTCTGAAAAATAGATTTTAAAGATATTTATCTTTGTTGTAGTATAGTTAGCGATAGGAATTCTGAAAGTTCATTGAATTATGTACAAAAAAACGTACAAAGATGGAATTAGAAAAATTTAGTACCTGAGTATGCGTGGGTGTAGGTGGGGAATGCATATAATCAGTCATATCTTAAGATTGCTTCGAACAATTTTATTAAAACCAGGCTTGATTATTCGTTTCTAATTTCATACTTATTATCACAAAAATAAAAAAAAAACAATTATTGCGTCCGGTTGTAATTTTTTTTTTATTTTGATTCTGTTTTAATACTTATCACCACATAAATAAATGTCAATTATTATGTGTCTGTACGTATACTTCTGTATGAATAAATGCATTTCTATATGTATGTATGTATATACGTTATTATTTATTTCTCAGAAGTCTCTCTACTGATTTTGATAAAATATGGCTCTAATTGTAAAATTTGTACAACATATTTTTTTATGGAGTAGGCCCAATAGTCCGTACGCCAGATAGTATATTTTAGCAGACATTTCCTTTTGAGTGATAAATCGTGAACTGCTTCAGAGAGTTGTATTAAGCAGCATGGTGAACGTCAGCTGCTGCACAGTGTTTCCAAATGGTCAAAAAATGCTGTTTTACCTTCCTTAAAGCGAATTTTAGTCGAACATACTTGTTTTAGGGCTTATCGTACTCCTTGGAGGATCTGCTATAGAAATCAATTTCCCTCGATCGGGTTACCGATTAGTGGTTTTGAACTACAAGCTGTAGATATCGCAAATTCGAAAAATTTATTATCACAGATCCAAAAAAAAAAAAACAGAAAAACTTGATCGGACGTCTGACCACACTTACTATATGTTTTTGGGGTCGTTGAATCGGAATCAAAGGTTTATCTAACCCTATCACGTCAGGATTTTTCATAACCTTAAAATTCTAGCCTACAAACGAGAATAATCCACACAAAAAAAAAATCCGAAAAATTTGTTCGGACGTCTGACCACACTTACTATATGTTCTCGGGGTCACTAATTGGATGACAATTTAAACTTATAATAAGACAACTTCGTATTTAATTATTCATTTTAGTAGGCAATATCAGCTAAATATGCACAACTTGTTGCTTAAATATGGTGTTGATTAATTTTTCTGTCATCTAAGTGATTCTACTTATACAAGATCTCTATAAGTGAATCGTAACGTTAGGTATGATTGACAGTATATTGCGATGTACTTGTAACATGTACTTCTCTGCTAATAATTGTTTAACTACTTTATGGACAACTTGAATGAGCATTATTCATTAGGCATCACTACAAATTGAACTAAGGCTCTTGCCTTTGCAGAACATATTATATTTTATCATACTTTATCACATGCTTCAATAATCTAAAGATTTTCTTAAAGGGCTTCTAAATGTTTGCCCATGTCTAGATCGATCGGCCCTCATCTGAGCCCTGAAACCTACGCACATACATTAAAGTAACATTTTACTAATACTAAATTAAAAACAGTGTGCTAGCTTACTTCACAGTCTGACCAATTTCGACCAAGTACTGCCCTCCTGCAGGTAACTTAGCATAAATGCAGATAAATATTTTGACTGAATTGTATAGTCAAGCTCATTAGCCAGTAAATGTACTGCGTACTCTGTACTGTCGCACTTCTTAAGATGGATCAGCTCTCATGTAAGCCCTGGCACATACGCACATATATTAAAGTACTATTTTACTAGTACTGAACTAAGTCTGAACAAATTTTAAAAAGTATTGCCAATGGCTCAACATAAACGTAAACAAATGCTCACACTAAATAAAAATTTCAACACAGTATCCCCAGTCAGTTTTGTAACATTCATAGCACTCATTTCTTCTATTTGAAAGAAAATTGAAAAATGTGCTCGTTACACGAAAAAAATAAAAAAATAATCTTGATTCTGAATATTCACAAACAATTTACGTGGGAAGTGCAGAAAAGTGCAGTAATAAATTTTTTGATAAGTAAGTGGCACTTAAACGATAGTGAGAATGTGCAAAATTAATGATAAAGGAGATTGGAGCAAAGTTTTCTCAATAATTATCATCAAAAACTTAAAAACTTTAAAAAAACAGACGAAATTATTATGATTTTTTAAGAGTTATAGTAAGTGGGTTGAGAACAGCTTTCGATTTAACGCAAACACTACTAGGACTGAGTCTACTATTGCTGAAAATGGACGTAAGTAGCATCAAAATTTTTTTTTTCAACCAATAATTGTAAATGTAAATGTCATTGTTAAAGGCAGAGCTTAATCATACTTATTAATGCCATTTTTATTATTGCAAACATTTTAATTTTACCTTGTTGATTATACTCATTTGTCATCATTTATGTGGTTGTAATTGAATTATTGTCATTTTAATTGAAAAAAAGTATTTTAAAACAGCTAGCCTATCACAAAAATTTAAGGATGAAAGAGTTTGTAAGCTGAATTAAATCGTATCGAAAGAGGAATCTGTTGCACTTGTAAGAAGAAAACTAAAACTAGACAACAGTGTACAGCTTATAAAAGTATTTGATAAATTGATCTATACTGAGTCTGCTGAAAAACTGCATAATTAAATTATAAGGCCTACAAGTAGAACAATGACTGGTGAAGAATCACTAATATTTCTTTTTGATGCTGATACAACATTTATGTCTTAAAGTATAGCAATACAATCAGCATTAAATCTACTTTAAAATCTTCACCATCCATACAAAGAGGTTTGTATACATAGAAAATAGACAAAATAGTCTTTATTAACATTTCTTTTAATTTTACCGAACATACATTTAATTTCGATAAACCTGGAGGGCAGTCTAGAGACAACTTAATTTACTCTTTTGAGTGTTAAACACGTGAGTTAACTTTTTTCCGATAAAGTTGTTATTTAATTAATATTATACAGCTATAAGATCATGTCGACAACATCGATAACTTAGAAAACTTAGATTTTTTCTGGACTACCCTTAAGTATGATAAGATATTATCGTATGAAATTCAAGAGCATGTAACTAATAATACTAAGTAATCAATTTATTGAAAACATGTTTTGAAAGTTTTCTTTACTAAGAATTCAATAGTATTTTCGTCGATACATTGATGGATTTTTATACAGGTGCTACTAGCTAAAAACCGAGTCTATCCAGATAATATTATTGTGACTGAAAAAGAATATTAAGTAGAATCCCAACATCTTATGAAATATACCCTTCAAAAGTAGTTTAAATACATTAACATCGAAGGTACACGAAATTAACATGGTGTCTTACAATGCAGGTGGGGTATAGATGGTAGTAATGTTTCTAGCATTAAGCAAAGATCACATTTAGGAAACGAAGTAGAAGCCGGTATTTACTGTGTCTCACTTGTTCCATTATGCCTAATGGATAAGGAGTCTGGTATTATTTACTGGTCTAATCCTTAACCGTCCAGTACAAGATTCTGTCGTCCTTTAATGATAATATTTTAAAAAGAGACTATCGTACTATGTGAGCAAGTAGAAGCTGATAATAACGAGAAAATTAAAGACTTCCAAGTAATAGTAATCAATGGATTCAGCGTCAACCTAGAGATAATATTAAGCATTATTGACGGCAAAGTAAATTCGCTCATAACTTTAAAATAATTTTAATATTTTTCAAAAGAAATTTCGCAGATTTGCAATGGATTAAATGATGTGTCTAGTCAAAGATGTTATGTATGCAAAAAGACTATAAAAGAACTCGATGATCTCGATAGAATGACTAAGGTTATAGTTGATCCCTATGATTTATAATACAGCTTTCCTGTGCTTCACGCTAAAATATGGATCGTGGAAAATATTTTAAACGTGTCATATAGAATGGATCTCAAAATTAATGCGGTAAGTATATGATTAGGCTAAAAAAAAAATTCTTTGTAATGTACCAAAGGCACCTCATATCTTCAATACATACTTAACCGATGTGATTAATTTTAGCACATTAAACCAAAAATACTGAGCTAGTGACTTTCACTTTTTAGGTCTCGAAACAGAACCAACCAAAATTGTTGGATAGAAAATAAAATACAAGCTGGACTCAGAAAGAAATCAGGGATTTTAGTTGATACACCTACACAAGATGCTGGAAATACCAATAGTGGTAATGTTGCAAGGACATTTTTAAATCATGTAGAAGATGTTTCAAAAGTTACTGGTTCGTTGTAGTATTATTTAATATTATTCGCCAAATGATGTTAATATGCGTTATATCAACAAAACCATGAAATATTAAGTTAAAGCTTGTTTTGCATACAATTAGAATCAGTTTTGTAAAGATAAAATCTTGAAAATCTTAAAGTTTTTGGATCATTAGATTATACTTTTTTATTTAAAAAATCTTTCCCTATGATCCAGAATTGTTTTATCTTTTTCTTCTTATGTGGTAAATAATCATTGAAATCCAGGTACCTTTTCCTAATAAAATACCCAGATATAAATATTTGTAATAAACGTATGTACACATAGGGCTAATTATAACTGTCCAAATGTTTTAATTTGTTATTTTAAATAATTAGACAGTTATAATTAGCACTAAATGTACAATTAAAACTAACGAATAAAGCCAAAATGAATAAAATAGTTTTCATTGCATGAAAACAATTTTTAAATCATTCAATAATTTGTTGCATGAAATAAAATACCCTCGAAAAATCAAAAGTTGATTGCATAAACTACTTTTGACTGTATGACCTAACGGTTTTCAAATATTCATATTTTTTCACTGAGCTATTGCTCTGGCTAAATTATCTTACAATTATCATAATAATAAATAATTGGTTTTCTTTGCCATTCTTACAAGCTATCTAAGTAGTAGATATTTGTATCAACAAATTTCTAAAGAATAAATTTTTGATATAACGTTTGTGATTGAGTGAATAATTGAATCAAATAATTGTTTAAGGCCTTAATTCGGACCTTCTGAAGAGATTTAAACTTATCTTGTCTGTTATATTATGAGATCGATACAGAACAATTCAGAAAATACGCTTTAGAGACTTCAAAATTATATGTTTATTCATATGTTTGATTTCTAAATATGTTCTTAATAAACAATTTTTTTAACTTATTTTAGAATTTCGAGTAACGAAGACACTTTCCGTTGACTAATGATCAATTCAGATCCACATTTGTCAATATACAGAAATGTACCAAAAGAGAAACACGGACTTATAACGGACCAAATGAAGAAACTTTTTCAGATATAGAACGACCGGCAAAAACATCATAGTGAACCTGCTTTGACAAAATAATAATTCAAAATATAGTGGCTTTCAACAATGATTCTGATAAGTTGTCGATGAACAAGTTTACATTGTATTATAACAAGAACTTAAATACAAAATTATAGAATAAATAAATTTTTCTATTTCCTTTTCAACTTACATGTGTGTCTATGAAATACATTACACAAGAAATCATATGTATATGCATATGTGTGTGTGTGTGTAACGTATACATATAACGTGATTGTTAAATACAGCTATATAGTTTAATTAACAATCAGCACTAAAGTGTAACAAGAACCACTACAATTTTTTCATACTTTCTTAGATACTAAGCATTCGCATAGAATCTGTGGCATACAAATTATACCAATAAACATAGAATTTTCGCGTGCATTTAGAAACCACATTTTTGAATTTTGTAGTCTTCTGTTACGTATATTTAACCTCTGTTGTCGATAATATTTTATTAGGCACGGTAAATTGTTACAGTTTGAAAAATTTGTAAGCTTAAATAAACGTAACAGTATAACAGTAATCATAAAATTTATAGTTGAAGACACTGTTACATTTATAAAGTGATTAATTAAAGAAATCACATATTGGTAAAAATTTTAACTGAAAAAATACGCTTTTTTTGGCGTAATTAGTATTTTTAGCTTAGATAAAAGTGAAATTGATTCGTTTTTTACTGCATTAAATAGTCAATGTAAAAAAGTTGTAACCCAATTTAGTTGTTGATCTACAAGCAAAATCACAGGTTAAAATTACCATCTAATCAGCGACTTCAAAAACATACAGTATTTATGATCAGACGTCAGATCAAATTTTTCCGATTTTTTTTGTGGATTATTCTTGTTTTTAGGCTAAAATTTTGAGGTTATGAAAAATCTTGACGTGATGGAGTTTAATAGACCTCGAATTTGGATTCAGCGATCCCGAAAACATATAGTTAGTGTGGTCAGATGTCCGATAAAATTTTTCCGATTTTTTTTGTGGATCAGTGATAATAAATTTTTCGAATTTCCGATATTTCGCAGCTTGTAGTTCATAACCACTAATCGGTAACCCTATCGAAGGAAATTTATTTCTATAGCGGATCCTCCAAGGAGTAGAATAAGCCCAAAAACAAGTATGTTCGACTGAATCTCGCTTATAGCCAGATAAAACAGCATTTTTGTCCATTTGGAAACACTGTGTGCCGCTCCGTTGGTTGTCTTATGATAGATTCGTTTTTTTTAATTTTGATTTTCATGATTTTTCAAACTTGATTCTTTTGAAAAATTTTATTTTTTAGATATTTATCATTGTTTTGAAATATTTTACGATAGAAGTTCTAAAAGATCATTTAATTATGTACAAAAAAACGTATTAAGATGGAATTAAACTATTTAGTAGCCGGGTGTGCGTGACTTTAAATGGGGAATGTATTTAATCAGTCATATCTTAGTATTTCTTTGACCGATAGGATATTTTACGATAGATATTGTGACAGTTTTTTTTGTTTCTGGATACTCTGGGGGGGCTGCGCACTCTACAAAGTCGCACGAAAAAGACTTTTGAAGTCCTTAAAAATCCTTTAGAGTCATCTTAAGTCATGAAAAGTCCACGGAAGTCATAAAAACGATCAAAAATCCAGACCGCACGTGACTTCGAAGACTTTAAGCGACTTGAGTTGGACTTTAAGGACTTTGGTTGAACTTGGGGGACTTTGGGCGGACTTTGAGCGACTCCGTATAAAACATGTTATCGTTTTTGAGACTTTAACAATTTCAATATTTTTCAAATACTTTTAATGATAAGTAAATTACTTAAGTTTATTACACAAATTTTATACACATGATGATGACTATATTTCTAGATCTACAGACATACATTGGAATTTCCCAAAAACTTTTTATTTTCTTGAAAACTTCTTTGGAAAGATACAAAATTGTATTTGTTAAGTTTGGTGTTCGAATAGTTAGCTCATAATTTTTAATATCATAATATTCATGAACATATACGTTAATAATATAGATATGTTAATAATATTAACATCGATGTTTGGACATTGTTGTAAAATATCATCTATAAATGAAAAATCAATTCTTTGTTCTAAATTTTTCAAAATATGCTTTTAAAAAATTTGGACTGGGAAAATTAATTTTCTCACCGTTTTATTCGAAATTATGAATAGTTATATCATTTAATAACTGATTTTTTTTAATTTTATGCTAATCTTCGATTAGTGTACAATTGGCCATCGTAGAATATGTTGTGGACATTGGACGAAGTAGTTTAAAAAAAGACTGGCATGGCTGACTACTAAATAACCACGGTCAAAATGTATTAATCAATTTTACATCTATACATTTAAAAATGTAATTAATTAATGCGTGCGCATTTAATTCAACGCATGTACAGTTCTTGGACAATGTACAATTATTATTAATGAAATAATACAAGTAATATATCTATGTAGACAGTAATATGTACATCACTTATTGAAAGAGAATTCAGTGAAAGCGACTATGTATCTGTAAACAGGCTACTCATCGCTACTTGTATTACGAGAGGATTAGTCAGTATCGACTAAAAAAAGAGTTCGATAGCAATTGTAATGTATTAAATTTATAAAAATTTTAGAGGAACACCATCTAGATCATGTGAATTTAAATGGATCATATGAATATAATGATAAAATTGTCCTAAAGTTGAAAATTTTATTACAACTTATATATTGCAAGCGAGGTGATTAATTTTGTGTTTGTTTGTCATATCACAGAGAAGAGAAGAGATGGTATTTTTCTTCTAAAAGAGTTATATTGAATTTATCGTATTTTTTGCTGAAAGATATTTTTTCGGGCCCAATGTTCATTCCCACCCTACGGTGCAAAGTAATTCGCGGGCGCAAAGTGTGCTCATGGGCGCAAAACAGCCCTTTGCACCCTCGGTGCGAAAAATATTAGTAGTTTTCGTTACAAATGTGCATCTCACCAGGGCGGTCCCTGGGAAAAAATGAAACGTTTTAAGTCTAATTTTTATAAAATGTCGATAAAAATATGATTGAATGTCGTCCAGAATTTTTGCAATACAACGATCGCTAATGAGTTTCAGCCAACCCCACCACTGCGCAAGCCACTGCGGCACTGAAACTCCATTTGTTGGATATTATTCAAAGTATTATTCGAAAAGTACTAATTTGTCTTTTAATTTCCAGAATTTTCAATTCATTGTATTATTTTACGTAATACAATATTTTTTTTACAATGAGTGACATTGAAGATTTTCGAATAACCTTTTGGAAAGCAATCAAAGATGGATGCCAGATGTACGTTTCGCATAATTTCAAAAATATTTGTAAGAGTCTAAATTTAGATAACTGGGTATCCATCCAAGACTTTAAGGATGGAGATTTATCGACAACAGAAGAGTATGTTCGGGGGTCAGCGTATTCTTTCGAAGCGCCTGATAGTAATTTTAAAGAATATTATGGTACGTACCAGGTAGAGCCTCAGAATTCTAAATTTACGATCGGAGATAAGTCCATGCTGAAAGTGATTCGGAATCATGCTCGGAAAATTTCTGTTACATGCAAATCGAAACGCAGATGCTCAGCACAAGTATTTCATGGTAAAAGAAAAATGACGAACTTCCAGAAAGACTTTCAATCCAAGGAAGATCGTGAAATTATTAAGATACGAGAAAAATCGGAGAAATTAGAAGGTAGCCTAAAAAAAGAGACTATAGACATTAAAAACGCAATAAAGAACAGCAAAGCCTCCGCGTAACCTGAAGCTATTGGAAATAAATTTCATGAAGTATTTGATGAGGTAAATATCGAAGAAGATGAATTACTTGGCTCTGCCGTCTGCCCTATATGTAGCCAAAAAAAATAGTTACAGTATAATCATGATGTTAATTGTAAAAACAATTTGATCGTGTCTAATTTTATCAGGCATACTAAAGAAAAATATGACGTTAAGAAGTTCGTCTAAAAAGAGGAGTAAAAAACGTGATCCGCGAAAGTCTCTCGAAAATGTGCAGTAAATTTTAACGTCCGTGGCACCCACAAGAACAGATAGAAAAACAAGTGATTCTTATTTAATTTAAGGAATTCAAAAAGAGGTTTCTTTCAGTGAAAACTCAGAGTACGGCCCACTTAAACAGACTAATTGTGCAAAATCTCCCTTAACTATCCATACATCCAGCAGTAACTAATTATTCTGTAGAGGCCTTGGATGAAACCCTGAATGAGCTTGGTCATCGAGTATTGGAACCTTCAACAGTAGGTATTGCTGAAACGTCTAAAATATCGCAGAGAACACTTTCTTTTCACCGATTATAAATTAACAAATATTCGTGGGCACTCCAATATATAATAATTATATTGACTCCAATATTACTATTAACATTTTATCAGCAATTTTTCCTATGTTGTACGCTGTAGATAGTAAAATAAATATTAACAGTCAATAAATCCGTAAAATGGTTAGGCTTATTATTCTCATCTTTATTGTAATTTACATGTAATTAACGCTTGAGTTATAAATAATTTCGTGACAAAATAAAATATAAATATTTTGGAAATATTCAACTCAATTTTAATTAATACAACAAGACAAAGCAAGAAAAACTGTTTTGTAATCAACTCTTAAAATCGAAAAATGCACAATGAAAAGAGATTATCGTCCTAAAGCTTGCTCAAACTAATTTTTATACAATTATATTTTTGAAATGGCAAGTGTCATGAGTATAATTTCTTGTTCAAAGTGTTTTAATTATCTGTATGATCTCTGGAACAAGAGAGTTCATTATCAGGTCATGCTTTAAATAAGTATTTTTATAAAATTTAGGATACACAAAATGTCATTTTCTCTAGACTTGTAAAAGTGGTAAAAGTCCGCGAAGTCTTGAAAAAGGTAATAAAAGTTCTTAAAAGTTATTCTAAGTCCTTTAAAAGTCCTCTAAGTCCTTAAAGTCAATAAAAAAAGATTGAGTCATAGGACTTTGTTTAAAGACAGCAAAAGTCCTGTAAAGTCTGGAAAAGTCCACAGAAGTCCGGCTAAGTCCACAAAAGTTCTGCAAACTTTTTAGGACTTTTATCAAGACTTTAGAGAGCGCAGCCCTTCGGGATACCCATCATTACTGAAAAAAAATTTTATTTGCATCGATTCGTTCTTTATTTATTTTGATCTTATCGATTTGAGAAAATCGTTTTTCTTTGTAGTGATTTTTTCGCGTTGTTTTAGAATATTCTGTGGTCCAACATCTTGAAGATCATAAAATGTTCGAGAAATTTTCATTTCGATTTGATCAAAAAATAATTTCTTTAGTAAATATGCATTTTTTTTTAGTTAACATTGTTTTAGGAATATTTTGTGGTAGAATATCTTGGAGATGAAATTTCTCAAATAATACCGTTTTTGAATTAAGAGGACGTGGGGGGGAAAGGTTTTGTTTGACAAGAGGCACTTAAAAGCCAATTCACCCTTACATACGTTTCTCCTCTCCTACTAAATGGAATTGCATCAAATTTTGGAATTGGTCTCAAAATTAATAGAGGATGGGCGCTTATTTCTTATTTTTGCCAAAAATACTTGAAAATAAAATAATTTTTAGTTCATACAATTCTTTTATGTGGCAAGGCAGCAGTGAGTTTAAATTTTTGTATTGTTTGTGAAAAAATTATCAGAGATGGCAAAAAAATGAGTTAAGTGCCCTACCGTGATATCTTTATTACATGTTTCGAGTGTTTTGGTTCAATTTCATCAAGTGAATTTTTTTTATAGTTATTACTGCGTATTTACTGCGATAAGTATAGTTACTCGTGCAAATGCACGTTGAAGCAGACTCAGAAGTTACACGCATCATCTGTGTGGTGTACAACTACAGTAAACGGAATGGTATTGTGGTAAGCTACTGCTATGAAATGTTGGTGTTGCTTACATTCATAAAAGAAAGTGATCATATATCAATCAGCTTATTAAATGCTTATATCGCAGGAGTTACTCGATAATTGTGATTATTTAAAGCTGAAGTGCAGCATCAGGTGAGGTAGATAATAAGAGATGAGTAACCTTACAGCTTAGCTTTGCAAGTACATAGGTATTTAAAGTTCTCCATCATATGTAGACCATGCATTATCCAATACATCACAAAATTTGATGCCATGTCTTTTTCATCAGGGTTGACCATCACTGCTTGTGCATTACCTATATCGCCTTTTAATGAATTCAAGAACATCACAAAGAATATCATATTTGAAACGACGTCTTCATAAAGTTCTAGGGATTGCTATAGAAATTTCAGACCAATCCAGGGCTTCATCTACAAGAACTGTGTTTAGTTTAAAATAATCCACTATAGTTTAATCTTGACATTTATTATGTCACTGTTTTGTATCGAGAAATATTCAAAGCCTCGAACAGTGAATCATAATGTTTTGATTGACTCAAGATTGTGTAATTTGTTTCTTACAGTGTCCCTACAAGTTGATTAAGGTGCCGGAACATATTCAGCCTACAACACGTCATTAAAGATTTTTGAAGTATGGCAGTTTACAGTATAATGTGATCGACATCTAAACTGGTCAAGTTTATCATAACTGTGTATATGTGTATGTGTGTACCCTGTCGATGGACTGCAGCACCAACTGAGTTTTCTATGGTTCCTAGAATTTTTACTAAATCTATAATCAAGAGTCTTAAAAAGAGGTAGATGTTTGAATTAAGATAGCCAGAATCTGGCTGCCAGATTTTAAACTGAAAAATAATTAGAAAAATACGTATAAATTTTAAAGTAGTAGAGCGCAATATTATAATCACCTCATGAAAGTGTGGTATTTTTACTTTTGATACTTTTTGATTCTCTGAGTTTCTTGATAGACAGATCCATTTTATTTTTAAGAAACAAAATTTTCGTCTATTGTCTGTACTACGAATAACAAATTGTGGATTTTTATCACATAAACTTGACATTTCTAGATGTCTGGTCAAATGCCAGGATTCAAATTTTATTCTTTTCATTGCAACCTTCTGCAAATTCATTTTTTATGTTAAAAACTGTATCTTCAGCAATGTTGTACTTCTATAGTTTTCCTCTAGAAAGCTAAGAAAAAAAGTTATACTTGATTCTAATTTTGATCATCTGCCCTTCGTCCGATAGCAATTTGTTCTTCATAAAATGTGTTCTAACTTTTTTTCGAAACTTTTTAGGAAAAAACAAGAAGAGTAATGACAATTGCAAATTGTAATTTTGCTCCAAAATAATGCTTTCTTAAACACCTTTACATACCATGAAAAAAGTTGAATCTTGGCATAAACTTTTTATGTCCACGGCTGAAAGTCTGTTACCGCCAAGATTAAACTTTTCCCCTGGTATATAAAGGCTTTCAGCAAAGCAATATTCTGGAGCAAAACTGCAACCTGGACAACTTCTTATTCTTAATATTTTTTCCGAAAAAGCTCAATAGTAAAGTTAAAACACATTTTATGAAGAACAAACTTCCATCGGTCGAGGGAAAAATGATCAAACTAGAGTTAAGTATACCCTTTATTTCGCTTCTAATAGGACAATAATAATAGTTGTAAAGTTGCTGAAAGTGTAAATTTATAAACGAAAAATAAATTTTGCGGATTATTTTATAATGAGACTAAAAGACCGATTCTGGCGCTAACTACAGGCACCTAGAGAAATCGGTAGAAACTTTTACCCAATTAGGAACATTAGGAACATGGACATAAGTTACACGTGCATGGCTATGTTTAAATGGAATAAGCAGAATGTATCCATTAAATGAGCAAGTGTATCATTTAAATACACGATTGCAGATGTATAAATTAATGTTCTCATTGTGTGGATCATTGGAAAGTTTCAGAATCGTCTGTCCAAAGAAGAACATTTTGGAATAATGCGTACTTTGTTTTATTGTGCTGGCTCTATCTCAACATTATATTTTCTATTAATTAATTTTTTTATTTAGCCACCATTTACCTATTATACCAAGATATTCCATCTGGGAAATGAAAATAGAAGAAGAAAGTTTTCAAATTATTTGTTGTTAATCGCTGGTTTAAAACTCAAGAGTGAAGGTAATTATTGATGAGTAAAATTGTGTACCAAAATTTTCAAATGTGCAGTTTGATTTGAGTAACAAACATGACACCTGCAAGACCATGGGCAAATGAAATACACAGAATACTCAAACTAAATAAGCAGATGTATCATTTGAACACATAAATACAAGTGTAAAAAGTGAAATGGTGTGGATCAATAAAAGTTTCAAGATATTCCATCTGGAAGAGACCTGAAGAAGAGTATTCTTCGGAAGACATGTGATCCACTGTTTTTTGTAGATGGCTTCAAACTTAAAATTCAAAACAAATACTCGACGTAAAAAACAGATGTTTTCCACTTTTCAAATAAGGAGTACGAGTCCAGTCACCTGCAAGACCATGTGCAAATAAAATACATAGAATCCTCAAACTGAATGGGCAAGGATATCATTTGAACACATGAATGCAAGTGGAGAAAATCGCAATATTTTATGATTTATTAATTTAGTCTCCGTTAATTTTTCTATTAAGCATAAATAAGGCTACTTGCTTTTGCTCATTTTTATTATTCGCAAAAAGTAAATTTCTTTTTTTTGTAATATGCCTTTTTCTAGGCAAACCCTACCCATCTCTATTTCTTATATAAATCTTTCATATTTTCGCATTGAAACTCACCATGTTATTTGTAAATCTGAACTTATTGTTTCCCCTTTTTCTTTTTTTTCTCTATTCCTAAATCCATGCTTACCCTGTCCGCCTTCAATCTTCATGTATACCCTTGTGTCTTTGCATTTAAATCCAACTTGATATTTTGAATTATCTTCTTTGTTTTACATATTTTTTCTCTCTTTCATACATAACATTCTGCTACGTATGGGCAATATAATTTTATGATTTAATCTATGAAAAATAATCTTTAATTTAAACTTTATCTCTCTTGCTTAAGCCTAAAACAACTTTGACTGTCCTTTGCTCCCTACCTGTCGTTTTTATCCGTGCCGAAAAAATTTTGTATTAAGAACCACACTCCATGGTCGATGTCCTAGTTTTCAACGTCCAATGCATCCAATTAAAATTAAAACAGATCTGCTTCTATCCCTTCTTTATTCCTGAATATTAAATTTTTTTTTTTTTTTTCTTTACTCCTAGAATATTGTTTGTAGTTTATTTATCTAAGACTTTTACTACATGTTTTTTGTCTTTAATATGTTAGGCGTCCTAAACAACGTCATTAGATAACTTGAGACAGTAAATTTTTAGTTTGCCAAATGTAACACCTACTGTAATATTTTAGATCCACTTATCGTCTGTGTTCTACATAAATAAACGTAAAAGTACCAGGCTTTATGGGCACCTTTGCCTTTTTTTTTATAGTTTTCAATAAATTTGTTAGCTCCCAGCCGTGATTGACTTTTTCTTTGTATATATTTAGATTACTTTCCATATTTTTGTCAAATTCATACTTATTTATCCTAAATGTACTTTGACCGTGAACATTTCTCTATTAATGTTATCAAATTCGGTTTTGAAGTCTACAAACGCAGCATTTATTTGATCGACAACTTTATTTAGTTTACTTTCAAGTAAATTATTCAGTACAAAAACATACTATCTTGTTCCTTCTTTTGATCTGATGGCAGCCTAACTGTCATTTATTATTTTTTACTGATCGACCGATTTTTCTATATTTCAAGCGATTATTATTTCTAAAATCTTGTATGTTACATTTAAATATCTACTCCTCTGTAGTTTTAACATCCTTCTACTTCTTCCTCGCCTTGTTAATTTCATGGATTCTTGCTGTTACCCACGCTTATATAGTATGAGTGTTAGTCCATAAAACTAATCATATTTGTCAAATTATTTGTCTAAATTATTTTCAGATTCTTGAAACAGTTTTCTGTTGTTCTATCTTTTTCTGTGTCTTTTCTGTTTTTATTTTTCCCAAGACATTTTTTTATTTAATGACGAATGTATTCTTGTAAAAATCCTATTAAAGTATGCTGTTCATTCATATACCCGTTTTTTTATTACACGTACATGTATCATTGTTGTCTTTTTAAAAAAAATTTTAATTATTGTTTTTTGCCTCTTTCCTTATTACCTTCCTTCTTTTTTTTTGTTATTATTTCTAATAGCTTTCCAATACTCATTCAAATTTTGCTTTCTTCTACATTGCTTAGTTTTCTCAGGCTTGTTTAATTATTTAATCTCTTATTATTCCATTTATCCTTCGTGCGTTAGTCTATAATTCTTTTTTTACTTTTTATATTTTTTTTTAGTAATAATTGATTTTAAATATGATCCATATTTTCTGCTCAACTGTCGTGGAATCCTGTAAATCAATTCGCAATGATTTACCTTTATTTATCTTATCCTTTTTAATTACTTTAATACCGGTGTAATTACATTACGGAACTTGTCCTATTTTTCTAGGGTATTTATTTTTTATGTATATTCGCCTACCTGTGCAATCTGCTCGCCAACCTTCTAATTTTCGTTTTTTATGAAATAAATTATATTATTAATTATCATATGAATGTATCAAATTTATTATAAGTTAAGCAATTTTTCACTTATTTATTAAAAAATCTTAAAATAGCTTTATTGTTTAATTTACTACATGACGATTAAAATTAATTTTTATTTCGTTTGAATTATAAATATTATCATTTTTCTTGCTTTTTTAGAGTATTCTGAAATTATTTTTATTAAAAAAAAAAAATAAATAAAAAATGATAGAACTATCAAAAAAACAGTTGCTTGGACTAGGGCTTTAGGCACGTACTCGGACGTGATCTTTTGTGATTTTAGATAACTCACTCGCTCTTTTAAAAGAAAAAAAAAACAAAAAATTTGAAGTACTTATAGAACAACTATAGAAGCTATAACACACTTAAAAATAATAAGACTTTTAAATAAATTTCATAACATCTCTATTGGATCAATATAAGAATATCTATATACTTATATTAGTATAATAATTCCGTCGATTTTATGCATTTATGCTGATTGTATTTTTTTCGCACTATATACACATTTTATACAATTTCCACCAATTTATTTAAAAAGCTTCCATAATATCTAGTGATTTTATAATTTCCTTTTAGCTAAAGCGACTCTTTACAGTCTTGAATATTTTGACAGCGTATATTTTAGTATTTTGTTTTTATGAAAAAAACTTTCCTGCTTGATGAATTACTAAAGTTTGGAATTCAAATTTGAAACATTTATTACAGACTTAAAATTTGTTGTTTTATAGTAATTTTTTATTTTCATACAGGGATTCTTTTTATGTTTTTTTTTAAATACTGATTAATGACGTGATTCTGATTATTAATATAATCTATTAGAGATATTAACCCTAATTCTTTCAACATTTGATAAATTCTTTTTCTTTTTAGTGTATTATTAAGAAGTTAAATTTTTTTTTTTAATTGAAGAATCATTTAAACACAAATAGCATGAATAGTATTTGTTAAAAATCGGATTTTTTTTTATTTTGATTCTTATTATAAATTTTAATACAAACATAATGAATGAAATGCATCAGAAGCACTTTTTGCTGTTTCTACTAAAAGTAAATACCTTTATTTACCTATCAATTATAGTAGCGTTCTTGCTGGGCTGAAAACCAATACAAGTTATGAGTTACGACATTATATATCATGTTTTCTATGGAAAATTATTTTTGCAGCTCATGTCACAACCTCTGATCATGATTATAATATTTTTATTATAAAATTTGAACAGACACTTTTTACATAAGTATTTCTTTCCGTGCATACGCCACCCGGGGTGTCTTTTTTTTTTCAAAATACATAGCTCCTGCCAGAAAAATAATAATATAATGATATTTTTCGGAAAATAAAGTCAATAAGTTCTAGAATACAGAAAATTTATAGGGAAGACTTAATTTTTTTTTTTGAGGTTAGAAAATTTAAAAGAAACAGCATTTTTTAAAAATTGTTGATTTAACGATATAACTTATAATGAGATAAATAAATAAGTAAGTACTGCAGTAAGTTATTTAATATGTGCCTTTTAATAATAATCTTTTTTTTAATACTAGACGTTTTTAAGTCTATGTTTTCAAACATAACCTCAAAAAACAGCGATTGATGCTGTTTTTGTCCTTTTACTCTCATAGAAAATTAAAATAACGACTAGACAATATTCGTAAAAGTGAAAACTAAAGTCTAAACCAACACTAAATACAATTAATAATCGATAACAGTGTAAAGCTAGCATAACCTAAAAAATATGAAAGTATCGAATTTTTTTGGTCTCTCCCCTCAACAACATATAAGTTCGTAATTAAAACTCTATAGTGATTATTTTTTCTGGAATATACAGATTAAAAGTTTTTGAATATAGGAAACTATAGAAAAGACCTAAAAAAATATTTTAGAGGTTAGAAAACTCAAGAAAAACAAAAATTCACAATTTTTTTAATTTAACGTTAGAATTTGCAATAAAATAAATGGATTAGTGAGTGCCATAGTGTATTTTTTACTATGTGTCTTTCAATCATAATTATTCAAAATTTATTCAAAATTTTTGAGTCCATACTTGCATACATAACCCCAAAAATAGTGACTAATGCTTTTATTGTCGTTTAAATTGTATAGAAAATCAAAAGTCGTTATTTATAACAGTATAAACTAATATAGAAACTAACACAAACTACAGTTACTAAACATTAACAGAAAAGAGCAAACATTACTTTTAAAAAATATCAAAATAATTAATTTTTTTGTTTTTGCCCTTAACAACGTAATAATTTGTAATTATTTACTACATTTCTTCATCACTACACAATGTGTTCTAGAGAAATACTAATTTGTTGCATAATAATCCTACTTGTGTTGTAAACACTGTTGTATTTCATCGGTAACAATTTTCTTTTTATTCTCACTTATTTCTCTATCACTTATTGTTAATAATGACAGTAGAGGATCTGATGGATACATATTCCTATTGGATACATCAGTCAATCTTTCTTTTCTGCTTTGTTTCATTTTTCGCATGCCTTGTCATGTGTAGTCTGTGTTAACGATGCTAACTTTCACTTGCATCTTCTGATAGAAATATCAACGGAACAAGGAATTGTTTAGAGATCTGGCAGCCGTGCATAAGCAACTTATGCACACTGGGACTTAACTTAGCCCAAGGGTACAAAGTATAATACATCCAGTATGTATCTAGGCACATAATTTCGAATTTAGGTAGGCTGATTTCTTCGCCACAATACAGCTATTACTGTTGACGTATTACAGACGAGTTTTTCATCAACACCTAAGGCTTCGGCAAATTTTTGTGGGTTATTGAAACAAGTTCTGGCGAGATTTTCCGTGTTTGATGTGCCTTATCCTTGAAGTACTACATCAACTGTTATCCCAAATGTATCATGAAGATTTTTCTGCACTTTATTCCTCTGATTTTTAAATGTACCTGTTCATAATAGATTTAGGGAGAGTACGATATCTTAAGCGCCGTAAAATAAAGGTATATTTGCGTAGAAAATGCAAAATAAAGCCCTTTTTACTCCTGTAAAAAAATTGATATCTCGCTTAGTTTTCGAGATATCGAGGTTGAAAAGTTCGAAAATTCAGAATGCATCTTACGGCAAATCCAGCTGGAGAAGAGTACGATTTCTCGGGCGATAAGTTTTTAAGGTGTTTTTAGGGGTAATCATGGTCGCTGATCAGGGAAAAATAGTAAAAAGATTCTTACCCGCTTACTTTTCGAGATATCGAGGATCGAAAATGAAAAAAAAAACGAATTGTCAAATTCCATTGACTTGGCTGTACTTCCAAACGGAGTTGTCGGATTCGCTCCCATGACTTTAAAAAGTGTTGAGTTGACTCATTAGAAACTTGGGTCGAGTTAGCTCCCGGGTCATTAGAAACTAGGGTCGAATTAGCTCCCGCATATGTCGAATTGACTCCCATGCTATTACAATTACCCAGATTAACATTCTTAACAAATATTATTATTTTCCCCGTCACATTTGATCCAGGCTTCGCAGTGGCAGTACAAGTTACTTAAATACTGGTGTGTTCAAAATAATAATAATATTATCTTGAAAGTAATTGCATACTTGTGTTTTTAAAAGATTTGTAAAATTATTCGCTTTTTAACAAATATGATTATTTAACAAATATTATTTTTCCCGTCACATTTGATCCAGGCTTCAGACTGGCAGTATCTACAAGTTACTTAAATACTGGCGTATTTAAAAAAATAAAATTAGTATCTTAAAAGTTATTTGCATACTAGTGTTTTTGAAAGATTTGTAAAATTCTTCGCTAAAAATCAATTTTTGATAAAAACTTTTTTGAAACTGCCTTAATATACTGATATCGTGTAGAACAATCATTTTTATACTGTATCATTTTTTGATGTAAGAAAGTTTCTTAAATGATAATCTATAAAAGGTCTATAAGTGATCTATAAAAATTAGATAAACAAAACATGAAAAAAAAGTGAGAAAAGTACCTTCGTCAACGTAATCGTGTAAATGATCGGTATTTTTCTCAATTATTGTGTTCCTTGAGTCGATTTTAATAAAACTTTTGCAGCCTCTTGTTGTGCACTTCCAGTGCTGAACTTTTTCGCTAAGCACTTTATGGAAACTAAAATAATACCGATCTAAACATATAGGAGTTTTTCTTTTTTCACTAATAAAACATTCCATCGTTACAAAATAAATAGACAACAAGAAAATTCACAGAAACTACACACAATCCAATAGACACTTTCATAAAGACAGCGAGAGCACAACTGATACTAAGTTTCAGAAACTATGTCTCAGCATAACTGAGCTTATTTCGTATAAAATACACACACGTACAATTTAATATTTTAATTTCAAAGTTCATTGATCCCAATGAGTACAGTACCATGTTTTGATTTTGAGGCTCTTCGACCCGATAGAATTCCGCACAGTACTATGTAAACACACCTACTACAATGTAAAATTTTGATTTCAAGATTTATCGTCTTTTTACAGAGTTGGAATTTTGGACACGGGGGGGGGGGGTCTGGGGGGATCGAAGCGGGGGATCAGCGAGCTAAAAAACATGTGAAGTAAATTTTAGCTTCATTTGCCATAAGATATATGTCTGAATATATTCTGCCTTTTCGAAATTTTTCTAACTTTTCGACCTCGATATCTCGAAAGCTAAGTGAGATATCGATTTTTTTACAAGAGTAGAAAGTGTTTTATTTTTCATTTTCTACGCAAACATACCTTCATTTTACGGCCCCTAAGATATCGTACTCGTGCCACAGATTTTACCATTTTACTTACTTTAATTACTAACGATCAAAAATAAAAGAATTTAAAATCATTTTTTTAGCGTGAAGACGAAAAGCCTACTGAGAGTGTATAAATAAATAATCATGCATAAATCCCAAGCAGAAATAATTCAATTGTGTTTTGATATTAATTATCATTTGTAAAAATGTGTGGAAAAATTGTAAATGAAAATAATATAAATGATTTGAGACTATAATTGCTCTTCCAATTGAAGGAGTTATTATTTCTAATTTTTTTTTTTTGGTCTGAAAAAGATAAAAGTAACGTTTTTGTAATTAATTCTTTACATAAAACATTATTTATTAAAAGTTTCTCGATAGAGAAAGATAAATAAACAGAAATTATATAATAATTAGGAATATATTAGAAGTATAATCAACTGTAAGCTTGAGATAATAATAATTTGTTAAAATTAGGATTAGAAACAATTTTTTCTTTTTTTTTCTTAATGTTTGGAAATGCCATAAACGACATGCATTACATACAGGTTATAAAGTAACAAAAGTAATAGTAAGTGTTGATGAAACGTGATAAGTACTATTGTGAAGTCTTAGTGGGAATAAAACAAGTTTATAATAGTAACGCAAGTGAAGAATGATCTTAAGCACGATTCCATTTATTGCAGCAGGCCTAATCACTAATAATTAGGATGTTAATTTTTCTTCTAAGAAAATCTTGACCTTACAGTTTCAACGTTAAGTAACTGTAGTGTGTGTTTGTAGGAACATTAGTTAAAATTATTACGAATAACGAGTAGTCGTTAATTTAATCTGCTACGACATCAATACGACAAAAACAGAATAAAACAGTATTTTTCAAGGTTACGTCTGCAAGTATAGCCTCAAAAATGTGAAGTTATAGATCTAACCTCAAAATAATTATTGTAGTAGTTTCTGTACACTGAAAAAACTATGGACCGTAGCAGCTGCCAAAACTCTGTGGAAGTGACGAATCTTCACGCGTGGTGTACAAGCGGCATTACAGGGGTCAGATCGCGATCATTCGATATGTGGTAAATCCTACAATTTTTTTCGATAGTTCCTATAAAACAACCAGAAATGAAGGCTACGCGCATGCGTAGTTGGCATGTATCGAATGATCGCGATCAGACCCCAGTGGTGTACAGGCAGCACCATTGTAGTCTATATTCTGTAGCACTGGTCAAGAAACGAGCTCACCGTGGCAGAAAATCCCCCCCACGCATGGCAGGCCGCACTCACGACTTTGCTGTGAAGCAAGTATGCTCTCAGACGTAGCGACTTTTAGCGGCCGTAGTTTTTTCAGTGTAGTTTCTTTTTTTTTCTACAACTGAGAACGTGTATTTTTAAAAAAGAATAATCACGATACTGTCTTCCTGTGCCAAGTAGCATTCACGAATATACATGTTATTTAGGGCAGATTCGGAAAAAAATTAGATATTTTGATATTTTTTAAGGTTATGTTGGCTCTTTACTGTTAATGTTTAGTAACTGTGGTTTGTGATGGTTTTTTCATCAGTTTATATTATTACAAATGTTGGCTTTTGATCTGCTATACGATTCAAACGACAATAAAAGCATAAGTCACTATTTTTGGGGTTATGTCTGCAAATATGGACTCAAAAATGTTGAATAAAATTTTAATAACCATAATTAAAAGACACATAGTGAAAAATATGCTAAGGTACTAACTAATCCATGTATTTTATTAAAAATTCCAACTTTCAATAAAAAATTTTGTAAATTTTCGTTTTTCTTGAGTTTTTTAACCTTAAAAATTTTTTTTGGTCTTTTCTATAGGTTTTCTATGTTTGAGAACTCATAATCTTTATATTCTAGAAAGAATAAGCTCTATAGAGTTTTAATTACAAACTTAGATGTTGTTAAGGGCAGAAACTAAAAAAATTCGATACTTCGATATTTTCTGAGGTTATGTTGGCTTTACACTGTTATTGATTATTAATTGTATTTAGCGTTGGTTTTGACTCAAGTTTTTACTGTTACAAATATTGCCTAGTCGTTATTTTAATTTTTTATAAGAATAAAACGACAAAAACAGCATAAATCACTATTTTTTGAGGTTATGGTTGAAGGCATGGACTTAAAAATGTCAAGTATTGAAAAAAAAATTATTATTATGAGGCGCATATTAAAAACTCACTGCAGTACTTGCTAATTTATTTATGTCAATATAAGTTATATCGCTAAGTCAACAATTTTTGAAACATTCTGTTTCTTTTGAATTTTCTAACATCAAAAAAAAATTAAGTCTTCCTTATAATTTTCCTGTATTCTAGAACTGATCGACTCAATTTTACAAAACTATCACTACATTATTATTTTTCTGGTAGGAGCTATCTATTTTGAAAAAAAAAAAACCCAAAAAGACACACGGTGGGGCGTAAGCACCGCAAGAAAATCCTATTATACAAATGCATTGTTTCTATTTTTTTATAAAGATTATAAGGGGCGCACACTTATAGTATACTTTGTCTGACTCTAATATTCAGCAGAATTTTTATTTTTTTAGTCAAGATGACTATCTTACAGAAACGAGATTATTTCGGAATAACCTGATTATCGACCAATATGTAACGTGCTGTGTAAAAAATCTTTTGAATAATTTGAACTTGCAATTCTATATGTTCTTCCACCTGGAATGATATACGGCAGTATCAATCTAAAACCTATTATGTAGTGCCATATGTAATACCATATGTAATGTTATATGTTTTTACATAAAAATTGCGTACAGAATGTCGTTCTATATTTTGCGGTGTGCTTTTTCATTAGCTTATTCAAATTGGACTCAAAATTTCATAATTTAATTTAATTTCTAAAACCTAAAATGTGTGAAAAGTGTGACTTAATAGTTTATATCCAAAAAACTAATAGTGGACTTAAAATTTACGATGAAACTAAAGAACATTTTTTGCGGGAGCTGGGGGGAAGGTAGGGGGGACTCTGATGGGGAGTGGGAGGTAGTTAACCTAATTATTATGGGTCAAATTTCACGGAAAAAAGACGAAATTTACTTTATTAAGTGAGGGAGCTGGGCAGAAGCAGGGGGGGGGGGGTTGGCGGGGTATGCTAGTACTCACGCTGAAACCATACAACTGTATAATGTAGGAAGATATATGTGTATGGGTCAGACACTTAAATACATTTTTTCCATAACTGATGTGGCTAAAAAAATCGATTTACCAGAAAAATATAGCGCAAAAGAAGCAAAAATTTCGTTAGAATAAATTGAATTCAAAGCCTTCCGTTTGCTTGTTTATTCGTTCCATCATTACATATTCGGGTTGATAGGTAATGATTGTAATACAAATCATGAATAGAAACGAAAATGAAATTCCATGGCTGGGTAATCCTGATTTTTATGAGTTTCGTGAGAAAGTTGACTGTATTTAAATGTTACAGTGCAAGCTCTGAATAAAAAGTGAATTATCTGTGGAGGTAAATTTTTCAATTCCAATTGCACTTAGAGTTTAAATTTTTTGTGCTGAAATTTAATGCTGATGAAATTCTATTGAAAAATAAAAAAAATAAAAAATAAAAAATAAAATTGAGAGCTTGGTAAAATTTCATACTATATGCGTATCATTGGAAATAGAAAATAATAAGTGAAATTGTTTTACGTTCTCAAAAAAAATCGATATGCTTTAACTGTCAAGAATTAGATCAGTATCCTGCATGTTCATCTGAAAAATCCATGTTCTTGAATAGTTTCCTGAATTATAGAGAGATTTGTATACAGTACAATACTGTTTTTTATAGTAGTGCTGCTGTAGAACGCTTGTTTAGTGTAGAAACTTAGCTTTTGTCTTTTCAAAAATATGACTTAACTGATGGATCATTGAAAAACAATGGATTTCAAAAATAAATAAGAAATATATTTAATTGGTACTAATATTACCAATGTTCCACTTGTGAGCTCGTTAGCTGTTGACATAATGAAACTTGATATACCGCATTTTGACAATATATTTATTAATTTACATGCTATAATCATTTTTTTTTTAATTTTAACGAAGAAAGTGTCCACTATGTTTAAATAATAAAAAAGCATAAAATAATAATAATAATAACATAAGAAACACGATTTTGTATGTTTAGTTTTTTTTTTCAAAGAACTTTCTTCAATTTTTTTTAAGGATGTTAAGTTATTTCTTTGACGATCTTAAAATTAAACGATTTCTTTTTTTAAACACGAGAACTTGAAATGGAACGTAAACTTTGCTAATTTTAGAGCTCCGAACTTAAATGAGCTTTTCTAATATTAGAACTTACCCAACACTGACCCCAACACTTATACGACGATGTATAATCAAACACTACACATGTACATCTCACAACAAAGCGCGCTGTCACAATACCCAACATAACAAAAAGTTTTAGTACATAACAAGTCGCAAAATGATTTCGAAAACCAAGAGCATCATCAACTGAAATAAGTGAATAGTTTTTAACAAATAGATTCTTACAACTCAAGTATTTATGATCGTAGTATTTCGTATTATTACGATTCTAACATCGTGTATACTACACCTACTACATTTGATCCCGAAGGAAAAATCATAACACATCTGGCTTTAAATTACTGAACTAAATCCATACTTAACGATTATGTAAAACCAATACAAACAAATAGTTCCACACGATCTTGACCTTCTTTCAATAATTAATCGATAAAAAAATCAACAATACTATCAATTACAACATCCAGCAAATCAACAAAATCAATTTTCACCACAGATACGATACCCTGTCTGTACTGCACCGCTACAGTGCATATGTTCGCATAACGTATAGCAACAACCTTATTATTACTCTGATGATAAAATATGCACTTATTGATAGTACATTACGCCACTACGGCAGAAAGTAAAAAATTGACGCCCGAAGGACGCGCTTGTTTTACTTTTGTGCCCGAGTCTCGTATATTATTTTTCTTGCCGAGGGCGCCAAGTGCAATTTTGCGCCCGTGGGCACACTTTGGGCCCGAGAAAATATTTTGAACCCTAGGGCAGAAAAAAATTATGGGCACAGAGGGCAAAAAAAATTTTTATTACAGTGGGCGCAAGGTGGTTTCAAGGGCCAAAAGTGCGGCATAAGGGCAAAAAGGCTCTGCTGCACCTTGGGCCCATGGTAGGAAAAATAATTATCCATGCCGGCAAAGTACATCAACGCAATAAAATCTGGGATACCGTTCCAGATCAAATTCAATTGATCAGTCAAATTTTGGATTTAATTATCCTAAGCCAACTTAGTATTTGAACGAGAACAGTGCTTGTAACTCACGTACTAATATTGCCCGTAAGGAGTACTAATAGCTATTTCATGTCGATTTTAAGGGGCAATTTTAATTTGGTGGAATCGGCTTGCTAAGTCTAATACTGGAAAAAATTGTAATCCTCCGATTAGTGGTAATATTTCTGTGATATTGGGTAAAAGATATGCGTCAGGTATGGTTTTAGTATCTACTATTTTAAAATCAATAACTAAACGATGTTTTTTCTCCGCTTATTCTCCGTTTCTTTGGAACAATCTATAACGGTCTATTATAAGGGCTAGTAGAGTATTAGATAGTACCATCTTATAAAAATGTATCTATTCAATCGCTTACTTTCTTATGCAGAGCGGAAGGAAATCTTTACTGTTTAGTAAAAACTGGTTCACAATCAGTTATTATTATGTTGTGTTGAACATAACATATAAGACAAGCTGGATGACCCTTAATATAAAATAGGTGACGGTATTCTTGAACTTTTTACGCAACTGCTTCTAACCTAGTTTTTTATGGTGACCTAGACAAAGATTTTTGAGAATAACTTTTATTTTTTTTTCGATAATAGTAGTAGGTGTACCACTATTTCAGCTTTAGTCAGACAGATTTTCCAAATTTTTTGTTTGAATAGGTTTGAGTTTTTGAGGAGTAATTCTAACTTCTACTTGTTCTTCTTTTGTATTAGTGGCCATATTGTAGGAACGACCCTGTTTGTGTGTAACTGCAGCTTACCCTCTAAGTGTAGTATACCTCGTCAAGTATTTATGGGTGCGAAGTCGCGTGATTCACCGGACAATGTGTGTGAGTGAGAGTGTGTAGTGGCTACTTAGCAGAGCGAGCACTTGAAAAGTCGCGCAGCGAAGTGAAACATGTACTTTCAAGGAGCACAGTTCTCTCCTAAGTATTTTGTACTAAGTTTAAGATTTATTAAAGGTTCATTTATTCTAATCACGTACAAAGTTATTTAACTGACCTTTATCGAATACATTACAATTTGGCGACGAGGATAAATCGATAAATGAAAATCGAAAAGTTCAGAGTGAAAGTGCAAAACGTCACGAACGCAATGTTTCAAGTACAAATGATAAAAGTAAGATTTTATCATGTTACATTATCTTTCGTTCAACTCATGGATTTATCACGATTGAAAGTTGGTGAATCTAGCAAAACTGAATTGATTGACATTTTAGGTAACTTTCCTATACAAGTATTCTATAAAAGTCTATTACTCGACGATTTAAGAAAAATCGCTAAAGTTATTCGCAGTAAACTCTGGAAAACAAAGTTTTGAGTGGATCTGCAGGCGACGAACCCACAGATCTTGATTTAAATAAATTATTCGGCAACACAGAGGATTCTACAGAGAGCATAACAGGTACAGACGAATTAGAATTAGCCGTTGGAATTGACGATAATATGGCGATGGCAACAGATTTTAAATTTAGAAAAACAAAGATACTTGGGAGGAATATGTTGAACGTATGGAATTATATTTTATTGCAAATAAAATCACGGATTCAGATATGCAAGTAGCTACGTTACTTACAAAATGTGGTGCTGAAACTTACAAATTGATTAGAGAATTATGTTCGCCAAATAAACCCAAGGAGAAGAGATACGATGAGATTGTAAAGTTAGTAAACGAACACTTTACACCTAAAAGAAGCACAGCTGAGGAAAGATGCATTTTTCGCCAAGCAAAGCAAAATCAAGGTGAATCAATTTCGAAATTCGTGGCAAGATTAAAAGAATTATCTTTAAACTGTAAATTTACGGATTTGGACGAGGTCTTATGTGATCAATTGGTTTGCAGCATATCAGATCATAACACGAAGATTTCACTCTTCAGCGATGAAAATTTAACATTTGAGAAAACAGTTAAAATATCTACTACAAGAGAGGCAGCAGTACAAAATGCGTCAAATACGAATACGTGCTCTCAAAACACGATGATTCAACACATGGGACACCACTCAAGGACATCGAACAACAACATCAAGTCCAGCAAAAGGTACGACGGCAGCAGAAACTATTTTAATTCATCGACGAACAGCGGTAATAATAATAACGCACGAAAACTCTTTTCAAATGATAACACACGTAGTTCGGTTAAAATTTGTTTCTGTCGCGGCAAGAAAAATCATTTAACAAGAGATTGTAGACTTCGCGAAAAAACTTGTAATTTTTGCAAAAAAGTTGGACATTTGGAAAATGCATACATAAAAAAACACGGGAAAAATCATTTATTGGGAAAACTTGATGGTAAAACTTCAGATCAAGGAAAATGTAATCATTTATGTAATGAACAGTCTACTTCATATATCGAAGAACAGGCATCTGATAAAGATTTTTTTATGATCACTGAATTGAATAGTATCGGAAGTAATCAAAAAATTTTGGCTTATCCTCAGTTTATTAACATCTAAGTATATGATTCGCTGATTAAAATGGAGTTGGATACGGGAACTTACGTATCTGCAATATCAGAATTCGAAAGAAAAATACATTTTCCAAATGTTGAACTTAAGTCAAGCGTTTTAATATAAACAGGTTACGGGGGTATACCACTGAATCCAATAGGTAAACTAGAAGTCAAAGTAAATTTTGTAAACAACAAAAACTATTTAGATTTATTTGTCATTAAGGGGGAAGGTCCGACGTTGATAGGAAGACAATGGCTAAAAGTTTTTAATCTATGGCCTTTGAAAATTGAATCGAGTAATCACGCGTCCGATATTTTGAAACCTGACAGCAATACAGTCAATCAAGGAATGTTATCTAAATTCCCATTATTATTTTCTGACACACAAGGGTGTTACATAACCTGGGCCTGGAATTCAAAGAAAACGCAAAACCGATTCAACTAAAACCACATCATGCGCCATTCGCACTGATGCCTAAAATTTCCAAAGACATTCAAAGATTGATTAAATTAGGTAATTTAGAACAAGTTTCGTGTAGCAAATGGGCAACACCTATTATTCCTGTAATAAAAAAAATGGTGAAGTTAGAATTTGTAGGAATTACAAATTAACGGTTAATCCACAGTTAATTATTAAACAACACCCGATACCCCTTAAAGAAAAGATATTTAACACTTTATGAATTGGCAATGAATTATCTCAAATAGACCTTAAACATGCATTTATTCAGTTCGAGTTAGATAAAGAATCTAAAGACGCATTAACTATAATAACACACAAAGGTTTGTATAGGTACACAAAGTTGGGAGAGGGTGTAGCCTCAAGTCCAGCTGAGTGTCAAGATATTTTAGACAACGTTCTCAAAGGCGTGAAGCATCCAGAGATTTATATTGATGACATATATGCCACAGGGCAAACAGATCAAGAACATATTGTAATTTTAACGGAAATTTTTTCTAAATAAGATAGTGCAGAATTCCGTGTAAATTTAAACAAATGCGATTTTTTCAAAGATTCTATTGAAATTTTAGGTTATACGATTGATAAAAACGGTCTTCACCCAAGTGATTCTAAAATCAAAGCGATTGCAGAAGCTCCAATTCCTCAAAATCACAAAGAGTTAGAAGCCTTTTTAGGTTGAATAAATTTTTACGAAAGATTTTTATAAAATAGAGCTAGCTACGTTTGGCCTTTATACGAACTATGCAAACAAAAATCATGGAATTGGACGGAATTATGTCAAAAAGGCTTTGAATGGGTAAAAAATCAAATTACATCAGATAACGTATTGACGTTATATAATCCAAATGTACAGTTAGTTTTAGCATGCGATGCAAGTAATAGAGGTATGTCGGCCATTCTTTCGCACAGATTCCCAGATGGAACAGAACGCCCAATCACTTTCGCTTTAAAAATTATTCCAAAAAATGAATTACATAGGACAATTATTGACAAAGAAGCAGGTGCAATTATATTCGGCTTCAAAAAATTCTACCAATACATTTATAGTAATCACATCATTTTAAAAACAGATCATGAGCCCTTGAAATTCATTTTTGGGAGTAAAAATATATCAAATATGTTACATAGCAGGTTACAAAGATGGGCATATTTTCTCTCAGGTTATTCATACACAATCGAGGTTGTAAAGTCAAAAGCAAACGTCAATTGTGATGCTTTGTCATGCCTACCGATAAGCGATAATACGCCAATATTTACAGACGAATTTTAAATATTAATTATATTCAAAATGAGATAACTTCGTTAAACTTTTCAATGATAACCAAAGCGACTGTAACTGATCTATTATTAAAAAGAATCATATCGTTTACTAAAACATCATGGCCAGAAGAAAAAGACCTGCTTGATGAAGAAAAAAATTTTTACGGTAAAAAGTGTGAATTATACATAGAACAAAATTGTTTATATTGGGGTCATAGACTAGTGATCCAGAAAGTTTAAAAAAATTAATATTAAATGATTTACATTCCTCACACTTAGGTATTGTAAAAATGAAGCAAACAGCTAGAAATTATTTTAGGTGGCCAAATATCGATAATGATATCGAATCTCTAGCAAAAACTTGTAGAATTTGCTTAGAATCGAGACCAGATCCACAAAAAACTGCTCTTACTCCTTACATCTCGTAAATTGATTAAGGTGTTAGACACGTTATTCAGCTCATTTGGTTTTCCTTCTATGATTGTAAGTGATAATGGTCCTCAATTAACTAGTTTTGAATTTCGTAAATATTTAAAAAAATATAAAATTAAGCATGTGTTATCAGCCCCTTATCATTTGGCAACAAATGGAGCTGCAGAGAATTTTGTTCGGACACGAAAACACAAAGTCGATAAGATGATTAAAGACAGGCATTCATTGGATTTTTCAATAAATCGATTCTTAAGTGATTATAGAAATAATGTGACAACGCAAAAAACTCCAGCTTTTTTAATGTTTAAACGAAAGCTGAGGACAAGATTCGATTTATTGAGGCCAGAAGTATTGCTTAATGTAGAAAACCAACAATATAATCAAAAGCGTTTTAAAAATGGTAAAAATAATTGTGTTTTTAAAATTGGAGATATTGTTTTCGTAAAAGATTATCGCCAAAATTCTAACAAAAGTACAGAAGCTGTTCTATTAGAACAGAATTCTCCAGTTACCTATTTAATTAAATTTAAAGATGGATATGTCTCAAAGCGACATGCGTATCAAATTGTCAAAACTTTACTAGATTTAAATTCTGAAAGAGGGGAAAGTGGTGATACTCAAAATGTTCCTCATTTGATAGAGGCTAGTAAAGACAGAAATGTAAAAGCGAGCGATTATATAAAAAATTGGAATAGCGGAGAAATAATTGATTGTGAGAAAAATCTCGAACTCAGGCGCTCAGTCAGATTAGCAAACAAAAGGTGTACTTTAAATAAAATACAAGAAAAACTTGATGGAGGGGAATTGTAGTATACCTCGTCAAGTATGTATGGGTGCGAAGTCACGTGACTCACCGGACAGTATGTGTGAGTGAGAGTGTGTAGTTATTAAGGTATTATAATGCTTATGGATGAGCTGGCTACTGAGCAGAGCGAGCACTTGAAAAGGAACACAGTTCTCTCCTATGTATTATGTACTAAGTTTAAGATTTATTAAAGTTACATTTTATCTAATCATGTACAAAGTTATTCAATTAACCTTTATCGAATGCATTACACTAAGTATCTCCGAGACAGTTGTTATACGGCACGAACGCAGCTGGGCTTGACATTGACATTCATTTTTTTTAACAGCTACTTCTATGTAGACTCTTTTTCACGTCGGTAATAAATATCATCTATTTACGTTATACAGTAGCCTTGATGGATTTAAATGTAGCGAGTTAAACGAATCTATAGAATTTCTTTTTCGATTTTAATATTAGTGAGGGCCAGATACAAATTTGGGTATGCCATTCAGATTTTATAACGCAACAGCAACTTTTCGAAGACTCTTAGATCCATTTCAATGGAAATTGCAGGGTAAAAAGTTATTTATAATTTTAGATCACATTACGTTTCGTGCAATAGATTTAAAAAAAAATGAAGTACAAATTAGTAAATTATTCGACAGAATGACAGATGCTAAGTTGAAATTGCAATTGAATAAATGCGAATACATGAAGCCTAAAGTTACATATTTAGGACATAAGACAGGCAATTACGGAAAAAACCTGATCCGAAGATGGTTGAGGCAGTTAAATGTTTTCCAATTCCTACAAAAATTACGAAAATTAGACGATTTCTTGGACTGACTGGGTATTATCGTAGGTTTACTAAGGGTTATGCTGAAATGGCCAAGCGCTTAACTTTATAACTACGTAAAACACAAAAATTCACCAGGACAGAAGATCAACAAGAATGTTTTGAACAAGAAAATCAGACTTTTTTGAAGCTTTAGTACTTGCGTGCGTTGACGTCGATAAACCATTCATTTCAACTACAGATGCTTTCAGTTTAGTTATTGGTGCAATTTTGAGTGAAGAAGAGCCGGAAAAAGAACATCATGCAGCCTGCATGTCTCGCGCTCTTAATGAATGTGAAAGAACTTCTCCAATGCTGAAAAGGAATGTTTAGCAATCATGGTGGCTGTGAAATATTTTCGACACTATTTATACGGATAAGAACTTACAGCTTACGTAGACTACAAACCATTTACTTAAATTGAATCAATAAAAAATCCTATGAATCGATAAAATCGATGGCGAGCGAAACTTCGTAGTTACAATTATACCTATAAGTATACATATTGGCGTTTAAATAAAAAAAGCAGATGCTTTATCATGCTATCGAGTAAATCTATGTAAGTGGGGGACCGTATAAGACGATATTATTTTTTAGGAAGGATGCGTTCAGACGTAAAAAGTTGAAAAAATGTTTAACATCCAGCAGAAATAGTAAAGGCAGTCGTTCAAATATTCCAAGTTCTGATAGTAAGTCTAGTGACAAGAAACATGCTTTAATGTTACCTTTAAAACCTATTTTAAAACCTTCTTGACCTACGATGACATCTATAGCACGTACTTCTAAAGCAAATGATATTGGTAATCAACATCTGAGTAAATTCAAACCTACTACATCAAGACCAGTATCTAGAAGTAGAGAAAAAGTTTATAAAAATGCTCCTCTGACTATACCGATAGTCTTGGAAGTAGTATAAGGAGATCTTAGTTACCTGTCAGTAGCACAAAGATTACTCAAGCGCAGAGCTCAAGGAAAATAAAGTTCACCTACTCACACCTTACTCTGGCCATCTTAGACTCGGAGTACACCGACGTTCTGAATACGTCTGAAGGAGAAAATAATAAAGACACACCGATACCACAAGCTTTTTAAATAATCATTCAGACTCACCATCACAAAAAATATAACAGGCAACGAGTTACAACAAGATGTTACATCGGGAGCTGGTAAACTACAAGAAATATTTAACCCTTAATCAAAATCAAAAACCGTCGAAAATTCCACAAATAAGGAAAATAAAACTGTACCTAGAAAATTAGTAGCTTTAAGGCTTGAAAGTGACTTGTCAAGTACGATAGAAAATAAAATGATATCTTCATTAAAATAAAATCCAATACTGCAATCTACAGTCTATAGATCGACTCATGAGCCTACTTTAAGGTAATTCTAACAAGAACAACACTGAAAGATGCCCTTCGTTAACAGAAAATTTAGAAGGCATCAGATTTGTTAGTTCCTTTTTGAATAAAGATTATTCTATATTACCTTAGTTAACAAATACAAAAAGACAAGAGAAAGTTTTGAAACACAGTCTGATAAGATATTTTTTCAAAAATTAGAAGTAACACCCGAAATTTCACAAGAGTTACCAGAGGATTCCAAAGAATCTATAGAAAAAAAAAAGTTTTGTAATAAGATCTAAGTTACCCTTACGACGTTCCAAAGCTGCGTTAATAGTAATAAAAGATGATTTTTATACTGTTTGGAGAGAGCCACATGTCTCTACTGTTGAACAAGAAGACAGTAAGGAAGCTAGGAAAGCAGAACATACATATGGGGTTATACTGGCTCTGCCTTTACACTTCTGAACTGGCCGACACAACAGGTATACGTCAGCATAATGCTACTAGTATGAGTAATATAACACCGCCCATACAACGGAAGGAGGCGTATGAATTGCTAGAGCAACAGTGGAGTACTAAACGCAATTATTTTAGAAGGCTCCCTTGTGCAGAGATGCCAACCCACGTCGTAGGTCACAGATTTGCTCGCAAACTCAGGTAATAAGCACTACTGGTGCAAGAAAAACATAGCAAAATCTGTAAAAATACAATAACTCGATTAATTTTCATTAGAATACCTAGAAATTTTCTACGTAAACCGATATTTTTTAACATACTCTCTAAAAGCTAAGGTTTCTATCTACAAGACTTGTGCACTTTTATAAAGGAAAGAATTGATTTATTGGAATTATAAGGTTATCTTCAATGCATATACAAGCTCCGCCATGAAAAAACGTCTTAAGAAATGCTATGTAAAATCAATATTATCTTGAAATTTTGCAGTGAAAGTGATATAAATGGGGATATTGTTGGACTCAGCACATTTGAAACTATCATGTTGACCTGGCCTAGGTTCAGGAACGGTCACGATGAAGTTATCTTAATTACTTCCAAAGAAAGCATGATTATCAATCCTTGAAATAAGATAGTGTTAGGCCAACTTAAGTTATTAACTACACAAGAGTGTTTAACTCACATACGAGATAACATAGCAACTTGCATCACAGCTGACCTTACAATAAATTCAATTATTAATAAATTGATTTTAGACCTCAAATAAAGCATGAATTTAATATAGCACAATCACGAATGGGTGATGTAATAACAACAGTTCAAAATAACATATTAATTCCTTTCTTGGTTGTCAAAGAAAACGGAAAAGACGAGATACTGTTTCACGATTTACATGCATGACTAACTGGATCAGCTAAGGTGCGTAAAGAAAGATCATAAGAAAACACTAAGAATCTCCAAAAAGGGCAAAAGAACAGACAACTTACCTAGATGTATGCTACCGAAAACGATTCAGGAAGAACTTAACCAATTTATAACATAGCCCCACAAAAACAATCATTTGTTGGACGAATCAGACTATACTTTTCTGATGTATTTTGAGCCGTTAAATCCAAATTGTTCAACGATGTGAGATCATCACTAAAAAAAAGTGGCAGCAGGCCTTTGACATCCGCATAGAAAATAAATGTGAGTTTGGATCATCCAAATACGGATTAGGAAGCATCATATATTTATTAGGAAAAAGTGAGTGATGACATCGAATTTAAAGACGAATATGATGAAAAGAACATTACACCTGGGCATAAAAAACAAAACATTTGCGAACCTTGTATGTAACAGGAATTAAATGATCTAATCGCAGATCTAGGCTTGTTGAAAGATCGTGATAAATAATTGGCTTTTTCATTAAAAAGAAAAAGTTTGTTAGCTCAGGGCACAAAAGGTTATTTATATCAGGGTATAGAAAAAGAGTTTCGAAACCATCTGTCTAAAAAAGATAATTTAGTACATTGCAACGATATATAGGAAATAATTAATGAACTCAAGCCACAATCACACAAGGCAGAAGAATGGAGAATGTTCCTTGATTCATCGAAGCAGAGTCTTGAAGGAGTTTGTGTCACAAAGAAAACTTTTATGCCCTGATACCAATAGCCCATTCAGTAGCGCTAAAAAAAATTCTAAACATTCAGATGGTGCTAGAGAAGATCAATTACGTTAAACATAAGCGGCAGATCTGTGGTGATTTGAAAATACTGTCTATGATGTTGGGCCAGTAGTCTAGCTTCACAAAAAATCCCTGCTTTTTATGTTTATGGGATGGCAGGGATCGGGAAAACCATTATACCGATAAAGTATGGCCTTACAGGATAAATCTGAGTCCAGAGGCACACAACACCATCAAAAACCTTTAGTAAAACCTGATTAAATATTTCTACCTCATTTGCACATCAAACTTGGATTGATGCAGCAGTTCATGAAATGTTTATACAAGGAAGAAAAAGATATAATTTATTTGTAAGAGCAATTTCCCAACATATTGGATGGTTAAGTAAAAAAGGGGACTCTCAATGGACCACAAATCAAAAAGATGTTGAACAAAAAAGTATTTATCAAGACAATGAACAACTCAGAAAGAGCTGCGTGGAGCAGTTTTCAAGAGGTCCTTGAGAACTTTGAAGGCAATGAAGAAAGTCCGAGTTACAAATAAATTATCAGGAAAACGGTCAATAACTACGATAAACAGAGTTATTTGATGAATCTTCATTTACATTTTCTACATCATCGCCTAAATTTATTTCCTGAAAATCTTGGCGCCTACAGGAAAGAACAGAGAGAGCGTTTCCATCAAGATCTCACAAAATGGAATGCCGGTATCAGAGAAGATGGCACATCAATGTGATGGATGATTATTGTTGGATATTAAGGAGGAAAACATCGGGGAAAGGAATAAAACGAAAAAGAAATCCATTGCATAGGTCGTTCGAAGAAAAACAAGTACGTCATTACAAAAAGCAATAGACATTCACAACCGATCCTAAATATTTTGGAGTGTCGTCAGTAGATTGATATCACTTTTGAAAGTATTAAATAGGTTGGTAAAATAGTTAACAGATATTGAAGTCTTAGAAGAACTTTAAACTTGTTAACGTCATCAAAGTAAGGGCGAAATATGTTTCTTACAGTTTTCGCTAAAAATTATCATCGTTTTTTGAAGTTATCCAAGGAATAATACACACGATCTAAATTCTGTCTCCCAAAATCGATTTAACAGTTCAAAATTCATCAGCAAAGTATAGTCTGATTCGTCGAACAAATACTTGTTTTTTTTGTTTGTTGGGCTGTTCAATTAATATCACAGTATATTTTGTTGAATGCGTCTATCAACTAAGTAAATTATGATGTCAAAAGCTATTGAATGTCATAATAGTTTTTTTGGTAAGCACAGAGAAAAACGAATGGGAACCTAAGCATAAAAGAGTAAGAGAACTTGTATATTGTAAAGGTATGAAAACTGATATCGAAAATTTTATAAGAAAATGAAAAATCTATCAAGAACAATACTTATTGGGGATGAAAACGAAAGAGCCAATGATAATAAATGATACTCTGGAAGGGGTGTTTAAAAAAATAGCTATTGATACTGTAGGGCTATTATCAACAACAACGTTAGGAAATAAACATATATTAAGAATACAATGTTTATTCTCGAAATACTGTGCAGCAGTAACTATACCTGATATTCAAGCCATCACAGTCGCAGATGCCCTAGCAAAACATTTCATAGCTTTGTATGGAGTACCCAAAAAAGTGGTCAGTTATAATCAGAGTTTCTGAAATCAAATATTAACAAGTTGAGCATATTGCATACCACCACTACATTCCCTCCATATAAGTCGGTATACGGCAGAAAAGCACACCCACATGATCCATATCCATGTAAAAATCAAATGCAGATATATGATACTAATCATATTGATTTGATTTATTTCTTTGCAAGATGTGCAGAAAAAAGCACTTGACGAGCTTGTAGCATCAAAATATAAAAGCAAAAACCAAGCTAAACCTTAAAATTTAGAGATTGGCATGAAAGTGAGTGTGTTATTGGAACCTCGTACATGAAAGTCAGACAAATATTATAATGAGATCTTCGAAGTTAAAAATATTAGTAAAAATAATACCGTCACTTTAAAATTAGAAAATGGAAATTTAATAATAAAATATTCAGATAAGATGAAACGCTGCTATAAATGAGAGCTTTCTAATGAGAAAATTCTTATTACAGGGTGATTGATCTTAACAACTCTGCTAGATGCTTTTTACGCTGCTTCTGATTAGATTACTTATGTCGCGTCGTATCGACTTTGAATAGTTTAAGAATTTATAAGTCATGAAAAAAGATCGTATAAAACATAAAGTTTCCTAATATCCAGGAATATATTAAAAACGTCAATATGAAATTCGTTTTATTCGAACGGAATGAAAAATAACTGTCATCCTAGACTGTAAAAATCTCAAGAAACCTCGTAAAGGCTTACAAAAAAGGCTTAATTAATTTACTACAGTATGTAACCGTAAAACACACGCTTATCTGTGCGATAATTTATTACCTGTGGCTTATCTAGAACAATGATTGAAAAGAAGAAACTTATTACGAATGAAACTCCTACAATTCCTTACACCAAACATTGCTGCTTTTGATTTGAATCCAAATGATTTTCACAACATAGAAATAAGTGGTGCTCCTTAAGAATTAATATGATGCGTTTCCAAAAAATTGTTCAAAACAATTGATGCAAATAACAGAGATGGAATTTCATAAAATCTAAAAAAGACAAAAAATACAGAATGATGTTTACATTACCGCATCCTTCCTATAAAATACCGTTATGATTTAATGTATACTGTCAATTTACTGGTTGATTGTCTTTTTATGATATTTTAATATTTTTCTGTTTTTTTACATATACCTAACAAAAATAATTTTTTAATTGTACAATCGAAATAAAAACTTACGATTATTTGTTTTTAATAAGTTTTAATATTTTTTGATCGGTCTTCCTTTCTTTTCTGGTTCTTCAGTCAGATCGACGTTATGAACCAAACATCCTTCAATATAAAGTTTGAGAGCGATGTATTTTGCCGATACAGTTATTACTGGATGAGTATCATATCCTATGGCCACGCATGTGAACAATTTATTAATATTATGCATATCATCTTTTTTGAAATTGTTCATCATAACTTTTATACTATAAATACAATATAATACTACATATGTAATATTTTAAGGATAAATCCGTCAATGTATTAATTAGAGGCTGTCGAATTTCTTCTTGCTAACTTTATTCCCCAATTACCGTTAACATATGAAAATGGTCTGCTCTAAAAAAAAAAAATATTTATATATATGCTAGTGGGGCTTCGCCCTCTGCACGCTGTGCACGGCCCTCCCATGCATTAATATTTTTATTCTAATGTCAAATTATGAATAAAACAATTTATTTTTTGATATACATATATGTGGACAAACATAGATAACCAAAGCAATCTCATAGAATTGTTGTCTCTTGATAAATTTTTAAAATTATTTTCTTCTGCCTCTTTCCTTATTACTATTCCTTTTTTTTTCCTGCTCTAATTTTTCAATATCTCTCTTAGACTTATTTAAATTTTTCTTTCTGCTGCATTTCTTAGCTTTCTTACGTTTGTATAATTTTTTCTTCCCATCTCATTCTATTCATGCATTTTGCGTTAATCTTTAATTCTATCTTTACTCTCTCTTTTATTTTTTTATTATTCTATGGATTCATCTACAATTGATATTTTGCTTAATTATTATGGAATCCTTTTTATCAAATTGCAATGATTCGTAGCTTTATAGATTTTTTCATTTTTAGTTCTTCTGCTACCTGTGTAATTACATTACGCAACCAGTCCTATTTTAAGATATTGATTTCATGTGTATATTCACCTACCACCGCGCTCTGCTTGCCAATTTTCCAATCATTTACATTTATCAGATTGATCATTTCAATCATTATATAATATATAAAACTTCTTATGATAATAATCAATGATTCTCTTATTTATTGAAGAAGCTTATAATTTCTTTATTCTTCAATTTAAAAAATGATTATTGAAATATATTTTAATACTTTTTTATGGCTTCCTCATAGAAGAAGCTTTGTATTGGTAAAAAAAAAAAATTTTCTAGAAATACGTTAGAAATGTTTCATATAGTGTCTAAAATGAAAGAATACCATTTTTTTAAAAAGTCTGTCTGTGTGTGTGTGTGTGTGTGTATGTAATCAGTCATATCTCAGGAATCCAACGGTAGATTTAAATGATTTGGGGCTTGAAATTTCTGTTTTAACCTCCTTATGGCCGCTCGGAAGAAAAATTTAAGTTTTATACCTTATTAAGGTTTTTATAACGACTTTTATGGTCAAAAAACAGCTTTTCCACATCGTAGAGGGTTAACAAAATCAAATTCGAATCTCTAAATGGTAACATTTGATAGAGGTTTAAAAAGCTTTATTTTTCATTTTGAATCATTTCGATAACATATTTTGTAAACAAAATACTTTTTTTATAAAAGAAATACTTAGATTTTTGTGATAAATCACTCATATCTTAGAAACCTTCCGAGAAATTTTGATGATTAGAGGCTTAAAATATTAGTTTTTGTATCCTAGTAATTCATTCAAAAAAAAATTACGTTTTATACATTAATAAGGTTGTTATAACGATTTTTTATGTCCGATAAGCGGTTTCTCGCTACATTTAGAGTAAAAAACTTAAAAATGCTTTAATAGTTGTATCTCCTTTAGTATTGGAACACCTTTATTTTAGACTAAAAAATTTGTGTTTACCTCGTGTCATTTTCTCGTATTCAAGTAAATCTATTTTTTTATTGGATCAGTGATTTTTACATTTGTAATATATTTGCGAACTTAGAGAAAACACGTAATTAAACGCTTCGGTCGAAAAAAAACTTATAACGGTACATTACTATCTATTTTAGCATTGCAAAGTACCGTTATTAGATTTTCTTCGTCCAAGGCGTCCAATTAAAGCTTATTTTTTCTAATAGTCTATTTTTTTTAAATTTGTTGGTTTAAAAAACTAAGATGTGCTCTCAAAAACTCTTCGAATGATTGATTCTACTTATTTACTGCAGCTGCCTATAACAAATTTGAGTTTTATACCTTATTAAGGGTTTTATAACAATTTTCATTGTAAAAAAAACGGTTTTTTACTCCTCGAACGGTTAAAAAATCTATTTTTAAATTGTGAATAGTAACATTGCAATAGATTACGATGAATTTGGCCTTGACAGAGTTCTTAAAATACTTGCTTGTTGGATATTCTCTTTGATTTATTAAAAAATAGCTGTGTAAATTGTTAACCGTCAAAATGACGTTGCTGGTAAGGTGGAAACTGTTGCTGATGAATTTTTATGTTTCAAACATAATATTTATACAAACTATGAGATTACTTGCGTTCGTAACTGTACGCCACAATGTAGAGCATGAAATTAGCTTCTTTTGACGTTTTAAACTATTTCATTATTTTGTTTGAATTTTTTTTTAGGTAAATAATAGCAGAATAAAGTTGTTGAGAAATCTTTGTGCTAATTTATCGGCAGCGGTTTTTATAAATATTCAAATTTTTTTTTTAATGCTATTCTAAAAATATTTCTTTTGAAAAATTAAAAAAAAATGATGCTTGGGCTAGGACTTTAGACACAGACGTGATGGATTGTGATGTTAGATAACAAATGATCAACCTAAACTTAGCACATATTACAGAGTAAATTGATGTAGAACAAAGATGACACCTTTTTTTGGGTTAACTTAACGAATCATTTTTAATATTACCATTACTTTAAATACTCATAGAACAACTATAAAAGATATGACGAACATACTAAAAATACTCAGACTTTTTAATGAATTTCATCACATCTATATTACATTAATATAGGATTATCTATATACTTATGTGAGTACAATAATTCCGTCGACTAAATGCATTTCTGCTCTTTACATTTTCTGAGCACTATTTACACATTTCATACAATTACCACCATTCTTTTTGGAAAGCTTTTATAAAATTTAGTGAATTGATGATTTTTTTCCAGCTAAAGAAACTCCTTAATGCTGAGAATATTTTGACTGCAGAAATTCGAATGTTTGGTTATTGTAATCAAAATTTTTCTACTCGATGTATTGTAAAATTTGTAAATGAATTTGAAAAAATTAATCACTGACCTAAAATTAGTTACACTTAAGTGATTTATTATTTTTTTACAGGTTATTTTTATTATTTTTTTCAAAATACTCATAGTTAATGTAATATTGATTCACAAAATAATGTATTAAAGATATATACAGTACAACATTAAATTTCAGACAAATCTCATTTTTCAAAGAACATAGCAAAGAAAAATTCTTTAAATGTGCTGAATGTAAAGAAAGTTTTAAAAGATTGATACATTTAAATAGACATATATGAACTCACAATGAAGGACATAAAAAAAAAAATTTGTAAAATGTTGTAAGGGTCTTAAAAGATCAGACGGTTTGAGAAGCTCTGGGAATTGCACTCAAAGGGGCAAGCAACGGGGAGTCCCCCCTTTTATACACGAGTCTCCATCACGTATGTGCAATATAATTTTATTATTTACTCCATTAAAAATAATTTCTGATTTAAAAATTCTACTTTATGTCTTTTGTTTAAACCTCAAACTGCTTTAACTGTCCTTTGCGTCTAATCTGTCGTTTTTTTTCATGCCAGGAATTTTTTTTGTTGAGAATCACACTTATTGGTCCATGTCCTAGTTCTTAACTACCAATGCATCCACTTCGAATTCAAACAGATCTGTTTTTATACTTCATTAGTTTCAAAAAATCAAGATTTTCCTTTTTCATTTGTTTATTTCCAGTCTATTTATTGTACTTCATTTAACTAAGTCTTTCTGCATATGTTTTCTGTTTTTAATATGCTTGGTGCCTTAAACAACGTTATTAGATAATTTAAGATAGTTAATTCTAAGATTGCCTACCTTTACACCTCCTGTTTTATTTTGGATTCACTTGTTGCCTATTTTTTAGACAAATAAACTTAATAGTACCAGGCTTCATGGATACCCTCGCCATTTCTTTTCCATAGTTTTGAATAAATTTGTTAGCCCCTGGCCGTAATTACCTGTTTTTTTTTGTATATGTTTCTATTCTTTTGAACATTTTTGGCACTTTTATACTTATTTCTCTTAAATTTTTGCTTTTAATTAGATTTTTTAGTACAAAAATATAGTATCTTGTTCTTTCTTTTGTTCTGATGGCAGCTACACTTTTTTATTATTTTTTACTTTTCTACTGATTTTGCTACATTTTCAGCGATAATAATTTCTTAAATCTTGTATGTAACATTTAAAAAGCTACTCCTCTGTAGTTTTACAGTACTTTTACTTATTTCTTGCCGTGTGAAATTGATAGATTCATACTATTGCCCACGCTCCGATAATACGTGTGTTTGTCTATAAGCTATGAAGTTTGTTTGTTAAACCAAAAGTCCATATTATTTGTAGATTCTTAAAATAGATTCCTATAATTTTGTCTTCTCCTGTGTTTTTTCTGTTTTTTATTCACCGCAAGACATATATTTTTTCAATGATGGGTATATTCGTGTAAAAAATACATCATTAAGTGCCATTCTCAGCATGAATAATTCCGAGAAAAGCTTTGAAACCTTCAAAAGTAGTATTTTCCGTGTAGGTATTTGAAGGCGTCAGCAGAAAAGCATGTCTAATCGCTAATTCCAAAAATTTCTCAATATCTATAATGATATATACATACATAAAAGTTATCTTCCTTGGATCCAAATGATACTTTTCGTTTGAATATATAGGATTCTTTTTACGTCTTACATAGGTAAAATCATAAATTTTTGGTGTACGATTATGAATATCGTTATTCTATATATTATTATTGATTGCTACATAATCAATTTTCATAGAAGTTGGTTTTTCATATAGATATTTTTATACTTATAAGAAAGTAATAGTGTTGTCAAAATCTATTACAAAGGAAAAACATGTTTTGTGGGGAACAGGGGGGAAGTCTGGTGGGAAGCTGAGGGAGAGCTGGGGGGAGCGGGGGGTAATACTACTTACCATAAAACCATACAACTATATTATATAGGAAGATATATGAGGGAGTCCCTTATTTACCAATTTTTTTTTACCGTACTGCCCCCAAGATCTCTTTTTTTGTGCTGGAAAATATGAAGATCGCACTTGGAAAAATCACTTGCATTCACGTACACATTTTATACCTTATTCAATGTAATTGAATGCTCAACTGTATTTAAAGTTAACCTGAAACGATTGATATATGATATTTTTCTAATGATAATTTAACGCAGAATCCTAATCTTTTTTATTTTTAGCCAAAACTCACATCTGATGATGTAAAAGGCACTCTTACGTCAATTAAAGGCTGTTTTTTAATAATTTATTCCATTGCAGTTTCCTATATACTTGCTTAGACTCTTAAAACTAAATGATAAGAGCAATTTTATGGTGTAATCTGACGTAGAATTTGGATTAGAACTTAATTCGCTCCGAAAACCACATTTAGCAGTGTAAAAAATCCTTTTACGTCAATTAAAGGCTATTTTTAGATGATTTTTTTTGCATGACAGTTTCCTCTAACGTCTAATAAGCTTTACAAACGATTCTTAGCTACGTTTATTGCGTCAAGTAACATGAAATTAAAGAATCTAAATTATAATTTTATATTTTTCTAATAGAAAACTTATGTGACTCATAAATCTCTGTACTATTCCCAATTATTTAACCTCCTGACTATTGTATGTAATTCCTTTATAATAGAAAAACAATACATTAATTCAAGAGAATTAGTGAAATCACATGAAAACATATCAGTGCAAAACAATAAAATTCATATCCATAATACCGTAGAAAATTTATAATCTTAAATATCGTTTTTTCTGATTCCTTCAATTTTTTTACTGTTGTTTGTTTACTTGAATCTTCAAAATTCCTTTCAAATTGACTTACGTTCTGTGTTAAACAAAATTTTTTTTCATCTTTAGTCTTGTTTATATATTCTTGAGCAAGTTTGACAGCTCTTCCTGCTGCATCATTTACCACACGTAGATTTTTTACAATCTGTAAACTGTGAAAGTAATCATTATTAGTAGACCAAGTCTTACAATCGTTGTAAAAAAAGTTTTTGTTGATGTTAAATCTGTTAAAAAACAAGAATGAATAAGAGTTTATGAAATGATATAGCTCTACATTTTTCGATTTCTGTAAATCAGTGTTATTATTAATAATGTATTTTTTTTAGGTACATTATCGTCATCCCTGTTTTTATCTAACAATAAAACCATCTGACTCTTGACTTGAGACTTGTCCGATTACTGTAGTAAGAGATAAGTCATCATCAATGAATGACATAGCACTTGCCTTGCGGGACAAGTACCATAAATGCCTTTCCATCTTTCCTTAGGCAGCATTGGATACCAAAGCATCGACGTTATCATGTTCCTAAAGCTTTTAAATAAATTTTAAGTCGTTATTTAGAGCTTGTACCGTGTTTAGAGCTATAAACCAGGCTTCCGCATACACAAAACCAATAAATGAACAAAGATTAAAGAGTTTTTCCAATTGTATGGCACTGATTTTAAAGAATCTACGAAATACAAATATTTTTATCGAGTAGATAGCTTTAGACATTCATCTGGTATGATATGCTTCAGGATTACGGGTCTAAAAATATTTCGGAGATGCTTCTAAAAAACTAAACATAATTTTAGTAACTTCTTGTGGTCATAACGAGGTTGCTGTTCTTTAGAATATCTTTTTGCAAAATTTCGATCCCTTTTCTCTCAGAGATAACGATGAATGGAGATCTTTACGTTCATCAAGATCAAATTTTTCTGGATCTAAATTGAGCCACTCAACACAAAATCTCTTAAATAATAGATTATCGGGTCCTTTAGTTCCAGAAAATTTCAATTTAAAGACAGGCGCAAAAGTGAGATCATAAATATGGTGATGACAGGGTGAATACAATAAAATTGTATCGAGAAAGTGCTCAAGAATAGTCGCAGCACCATTTGCATTTCCCAAGTTTGAATTCGTTGTGTCACAACGTAAAGCTTTCACTTTGTATTTTAGACCCCAATAATCTAAAGCCTCGAAAATTGCTTTAACTTATGAAATACCTTCTTCATTAAGAAGTGCCGGTATATTTAAAGATTTTTCTAATTCACCTTCGCTAACGAGAATAGGTAATCGATCAACTTTTTTAAAAGTCCAAGCATCTGGTATGATCTTTCCATCCCAATGGATAACATCTGCTTAGAAACTTGAATCAAATGTATTTTTTAAATTCTAAGCTTTTCTTTATCGAACTATTAAACAGGCTCGATTAAATCAACTTTCATTGAGAATAAGCTTTTTCTATATTCTGACCCAAAGTAATAGCGATGATGCCAAATAATAATGCAGAGTTTCTGTACAACATCTTACAAGTATCTAAGACTGCAACTACAATTTCTGTCATGATATTTATGTTGCCTCAGGATCTGTTTTGTTGGTAATAGCGACCTTGTCAGCTAAATTGTGAAACAGAGCCTTGCTCTGAGCTTGATTTGCTTGGAGATGATTCTAAAGATGATTTTTGTTCGAAACTTGATACTAATTCAACTGATTCTAAAAAAATATAAATAACTCATTACATTTGTTTTTATTCATATATTTGAAGTTGATATAATACTATTTACATTATTTATTTACAAATTTTTAAAGTTAGTTTTTATAAAGCATCATTATCGTTGATACTGTAAGTAATTATGGAATATGTACCGACAAACACTAGTAAGAACGTTTAAATTTTTTCAATTAAAACTTAATTTATCTGTTTATTTCAAGTAGTTATCTCATTTTTTATTGTAAGTGCCTAATAAATCTAGAACTTAATTAATATACTTTTAACAACCGAAATACTACAAAAATTATGGCACTGAGAAAAAAGTTATCAAAGAATACTTTACCGCGTTCATCAACCATTTCATAAAAAACCAGCCTTTCTAACACTACCTTAGAATGTACTATTTTTTGCTCTGAACCCAAAGGAATTCCACCTGGAGAAGTTTCAGTATTTCTAAAATCTGAAAAATTATTTAATTTACAATAAAATCGTCATTGCAAATCTTTATGAAGTAAATTCATTTTAAAACTTTACTATACCTTAAAGAGTACCAAGCGTCATTTCATAAACAAAATCTGCTACGAATAGTTCTGGTTCTATCGATCTCTGGTCTATGAGAAAATCTTTTTGTTTATCAGTTAAAATATGGAAAACTCCACCATGGGCTACGTCGAATGACAAGCTTAATTCAGCAGCTAAATTTTCTTCGCGATTCACATTCCTAGGTTCACCCATACGTTTTTGTATTTTTCTGGACCCTGCAAATAAATTGGCTAACTTTGTACAACATCTGTCAAACTTCTGCGAGGGTATATTGGATTATCCCAGAATTTCAAAGCTTTTTTGACCACTAATGCTATACTATCCTTAGCAGTTAAATTTATATGTCTGGTATTGAAGAAGAGAACTATGGGTATTTGTTTAATTTTTAGTAACGTATTACCAATAATCTGTAGCATAGCATTACAAAATAAATAAATATCATTTAATTGTATAGTGGAAAACATTGTCGATGTAATTATCCAAAATACCCTAATAATAGAATTTTTCCATGTTTATATATAAATAAGTAAAAAGTTTTTATCATTAACACTATACACCTGTAGAATATTAGTTATTCAATTAATTATTATACAGTTTAGTATGGTATAATTAATTCACAATTTAATGTTTATTAATAAAATTTTGGGATTCACAATCATAATTACTGGAATAATTTTAACGAAATTTTACTCAAATTTAAAATAAATAGTAGCACCTAATCGTTGTACCTTATAGTGCACTTTGAATTATAAAATTAAATAAGAAGATATCAATTAAATATTGGAACATGCTTGAAGATAATACAACGTTTAAGGCTTGAAAAAAATTGGAATACAAGTTATATTGAGATTATGAGCCTTAAAGTTTGATCACGAAAAAAAAACCAACTTCAGTCAATCACAAAAAACAAAAATATGAAGGAAGAGCACAAAATTATTAACACGATGAATAGAGCGTCCTTCTGAGGATTTTTAATAAAAATCATAGATCCTGATAGGAAAAACGTACACAGATAAAACTTCATCGACAGCGTAGGAAAAGAGTTGTGATATATAAAAAAAGGGGTGATGACGGTTTCTTTAGTGCCGCAATATAAAGGTGTATTCGAGTAGAAAATGCAAAACAAAGCATTTTTTACTCCTGTAAAAAAATCAACATCTCGCTTGGATTTTAAGATATCAAGGTTGAAATATTTGAAAATTCAGAATGCATCTTAAGACAAATCAAGGTAGGAAAGAGTACGATTTCTCGGGCTAGAAGGTTTTAAGGTGGTTTTAGAGGTTATCGTAGTCGCTGATTACGGGCTAAATAGTAAAAAGATTCATACCTACTTACATTTCGAGATATCAAAGATCAGAAGTGAAAAAAAAAAAATTTTTAAATTTCATTGATTTGGCTGTACCTCCAAATACAGCTTACCTCTGATTGCGCTTATAATTTGTATACCTACGTTTTTAAGTGTGCTAATTACGAATCTGACAGTCAAAACGACCGCAAATGCCCAAAAATTATTGTAATATAACGTCATTTTATTTAGTTCGAAGCAGAATTCGCAGCTTAAGCGTTTAAGCGTTTGATGAGTTAATAAAGTATTCGCATCCCCAGTGGCACGGAAGCTCTGCTCCCGTGATATCTGAGCTAGTTCTCAGCTGTAGGAACATTAATTATTTTATGAACTAGTTTCTTAGCTGAGAAATTTATAGGTGAAGAATTCGTTATCCAGGCAGTCGCCAAAACTGCCTCACTACGCGTGTACTGTGAGTACTGTGTCCGTGTGAGGTACTAGATGTGGGATCGTTATTTTATCCACACGGTCCACGGGCCGCGGCCCTGGCGGGGGTCTGGGGGGAGAAGCGATCCCAGCTAGGGTGATGGGCTTGAGGGGGGGGGGGCAAAGTCTACCCACCAACATACCGACGCCCTAGAGGAAGACTATTCCAGACCAAAGCTTTCACGAAGACTATTCCAGCACCATGTACTCTCAGCAAGACTATCCCAACTCACTGCTTTCAC